>SNQJ01S0196915.1:3616-15270 GCA_010110895.2 Picea sitchensis
TAAGTCCAATGACAAGTACAAACAATGCCATGATCAACATCGGGTGCCACATAAGTTTCAGGTGGGCGACAAAGTTTGGTTGCACTTGCAGAAAGAATGCCTTACCGAACCCCATCAAAAGATTCACCCACTACATTATGGGTTGTACACCATCACCAAGGCCATAGGGGATAATTATTTTTAGCTCAACATTCCTCCTTTCCTTGGCCTGCACCCAGTGTTCAATGTGGATCTCCTTCACCCTTATTTCCCACCATTATTGGACACCTCAGAAGTAGCAGAAAAACTGACACCAACAGAGCTCAAACTCGACTGCATACAACAGGAATATAATGATCATATTGTGGAAACACAGATCAAGGGCACTCGACAACAAAGGACCCAACTTTATCGAGTCGTCAAAGCAGGGCAGCGCCTGCACCAATGCAAGTGGCTCACCCGGGGCCAAATTCAGCAAAAAATTCCTCATCTGATGGGGGACCTCAACGCAATGGAGAAAATTGCCTCCTAAGGAGGGAGGATTGATCCAGGTGGATATTGATGGCCACCCACCTTTTCCAACTGGCTCAAAACAGTTTTCTGGCAATTTTGGCAATTTACTATTTTTAGCAGTTTTTACTTCCGGGGCCATTTTGAGGGCCTAAATGAAGGTTTTTCAGGATAAAACCAACCCAATGATATCCAAAGGAATGATTGAGGCTACAAAATGAATCTCCTCGACGATACCTTTCCAACGGGCTATCATACGCCTAAAACGGAGATCGTATGCAAAAGTTACGACCATGGGAAGTTAATGTACTAACTTACCCAAACGGGGCCCACATGACTTTTGGTGGTTCATCTCCTAGGGTTAGGTTTTTGGATGTCTAGGGTTTTTGGCATTCCTGTTTATTGTAAAAATTCCTTCAGAGCCTCATTTTAATCATATTCTTCCGAATGAGTGCAGCCGTCACATCTCTTCTCAGAGATAAGCTGCCACCATTCCAACAAGCTTGTTTTCGTTGCATTTTACAATTTCAGCTTATTTCATTATTGAATAGAAAACCAATTTTACCGTATCTCTATTATTTTGTGTTAAATAGCTATTAATAATCTTTATTCATTTCATTCTGCTCATAAAATTCGGATCATCATGATACTTGGAATACGTGCATATAGGGAGACTGTTTTGTCTTGTAGCCAAGTTCTGAAACATTCTTCAAGAGAACCCTGGTTCCAATTAGCCCTGGAATTTAGTTTGTCTTTTATTAAACACGTGACCTTTTTTTTCATAGGGACAAGAGATAAATATGTGAGTAGTGGATTCTTGATTTTATTTGCACAAAGGACATCTGCTAGGTCCACACCAAACTCTCATGAGGCAGTTATCCTAAGTCAAAATTTTGTTGTATAGAGCTAGCCATAGAGTCACTTTACATCTAGGGGGAGCCTTGATTTTCCACAAGGGCTTCCACCACCACTTCGGTTGTATCTTAGATTTTTCTTCTAGCTAGGATTTGTAGCCTAATTTAACCGAGTAAGAGCCATTCTGTGGGTTTTTTGACCAACAAAGGGAGTCCTTAGACTCTCTATCCAGGGAAATGAAGTTTTCAAATAACAAGGAAATGAAAGAGTTCCATTCGTCCAATATATCTAGGGGGAGATCCAGGGAATATGCAATTTTCCAGCCCCCTCTTCCTCTCAATTGGGGGAAACCAATGTTGAGGACGCTCAACACGAAAATGTTTTTTCCTTTTAGGAACTAAAGTAGGGGTTGGGTGAGTTTGTAATTGTTTCCATCTCCCAACCATGGATCTTTGCCCAATCTCACCTTTTCCCCATTTCCGATGCGCCAGACAGTCCACTTACCAACTAGGGGGAAGGATTAAGCAAGTGATTTCCAGATAATTAAAGATTTAGTGGATTTCAAAGGTTCTTCAAACCAATCGGGAATAGAAATAAGGAAAGTACTTGGAGTTCATTACTCTTACCCATAGAGTGTTACCCATTGTTAGGCGCCAAAGTTTCCTTCCCGCTAAGGCTCGTGCATAAAGTCTTAATTTTTTTAACCCCAAACCCCCCAGTTCTTTTGGTTTCGTGATTGAGTTCCATTTGACTAGAGGGGGTCCTCTGTGCATTATGTCCCTTCCACAGGAAGCAAAAGCTTAAATGTCGTATGTGATCCGAGACTCCTTTTGGAACTTCAACTATTGAATTCAAGTAGACAGGAATTCCTTCTAGGAATGCTTTGATTAATATTAGTATTCCTCCTCTAGAGAGGAGTCTATTGACCCATAGGGATAAGTGGGCCTCGACCTTTCTTATTAACCATCCCCAATCTTCTTTTTTGTATTTTTCAGGTTTCAAATTAAAACCTAGGTACTTTAGTCCGCTGGAAAAGTTTTTCCTTTGGGCAGGGAAAGTGTTGGAAATAGAGGATTCTTCTTCATTCTCATGGTGATGAAGAAGGAGACAAGAATTTTCCATATTAATTTTCATTCCCGTAGCATTGTAGAAGAGGTTTAAAATATCCTTGACAGTGCTCAAATTCCTCTGTGATCCGTAGAAGCAAAAAAAGATGTCATCTACGAATAAAATGTGTGTGATTGATTCTAATTCAGATATTGCAATTCCTCTTAAGAGACCCTTAGACCTTTCCTTCTTTATCACATGATTGAGAGATTCAACTATGATTAGGAAACGAAAGAGGGAAAGGGGGTGTTGGCTTTTATGTCTACTCTTCTACTTAGGATTCTTTATCTATTATTCTGATCCTACCTTACTATCATAGATTGACCCTGATTCAGATTTAATAAGCTCCCAACAAAATCCCTTTAAAACTATCGGCCCTTCTGGTAGACCAGAAGGAAACACAACACACATAGTGTACTGTGCAGTCTCACTCAAGATAGCTCTATGGGTGGCTGCAATACTCAGGTGTTTGCAACCTGGGAATGAGTGGAGATCTGTGGTTGTATCTTGTAATCTCTATTTATTCAGTCTAACATCTGATTACAACACTCATTCGATTCATGCAGTGAAATACCATATCTAACTAGTTGATTCATTTATCTAACATTCACCATTTAACAACAATAAAGACACATACCTTCATTCATATAACACAGGTGTTACTATGGTTCACCCCCTCCTGGGATACGTCCACAAAGATCTGGCTCTCAGGCTCTTTATTATGGTTCAATAATATATCACGTCGCACATGTTTACAATCTTAGATATTACTCTCTTCAATATGCTCCTCGATCCCTGTGAGGCTGACTAGATTTCACCAGGCTCCTCTACTGCTATCTAACCCTCAGGATTGAGTCACTCACTACCTCCCTAGCTAACCAACTTACTGAGTAGTATAGTTCTTACAACTCTCTGCCATCCATTCTCTTATCTCATCCTCTCTCTCTCTCTTGGTCAGATCGCCCCCCTCTTCCATTACTACCTATTTATATTCTTGTCTCATCAGCCATTACAATACATTACAAAAACCATAACCCTAGCATCGTTAGGTATTCCTTACATGCGCACCTCGCCTGCTTCCCTTACACATGTTTCTTTTCCTTCCAGCTGTCCTTTCCTCCTTTCATGCTTCTCTTCCCAAAAATATCATTTTCTCCTTACTAGGTATACATCCAACAGGCCCCCAATAATGACATGTGGCTTCTCCCGAGACACCTAAACTTTGTGCACTTCTTCAACAACTCCTTCGAGAGTTTGGAACTTCTCTGTGAGTTCCTTTTCTTGTGCTTGAGCCTGCATAATCTTTTCTCTGAGTCTATCCAATACTTGCGTTGTAACCTCCTCACTGATCACCTCTGCGCACTCTACCTGAGTTTGTGCCATGTTCTTCTTTGCCTCTTTTGCATGCGCAATGACCTCCGCTGCTAGCTCTTGGAGAGGTTCCAATTGAGCTTGTTGATCCTTCTTCTGTGTCTATGTGACTATGAGTTCTGCTTGCAAATTCTTCATATCTTGTACTCTTTTGATTAGTTCAGTGATCTGCATCTTCTTCTGCCTCTGCTCGAGGTCCTGGATAGCTGTGCTTATTTTTTCCTCCTCCTGGTCCCACTGCTGGACCTGTTGATCCTCCTCCAGCTTTTTCCATAGCTATGCTTCTCTATCGAACAAGTCGACAACTGTGTTGAATTGTCATTCCATTTCCTCCATCTGCCCTACTGCTTCTTGCTTCCTTTTCTCCTTCACCTCCAGGGGAGTGGTAGGGATGAGTTATTCCCGAAGGTTCTCGATCTCCTGCTTGTATTGATCGATTGTTTCCACAATATGATCAATTTTCTACATCATCGTGGGCTCTTCCATTTCCGCGCTCTTTGGAATTCTGTCATAGGCTACAACCAATCCATTTTCTATCCTATCCACATGATCTTTCTCATATTTGGTCTTGATATTGACCTGCTCGAGCACCAACTCCAACTCTTCTCTACTATCCTTCGTTTGATGCAGTTCTGCTATGTCTGTGCGTGCACACAATTGTACCTCCTGCGCAATGCTGCCTTGCAGTTTATATAATGCCTTGGTTGGTATGCACCCCATTACCAACTGTATTTGTGCCAGATCTTTCAAGGGTGCATGGCCCACAATTTCATCCATGCGCAACATGCTGGGTGTAACGTGAAAAGTCGAGCTCGACTGTGCTATCATCTGGGTCATATCTTGCTCACTGGGCACAACCTTGGCTCCTGCTTATGATGCTGCAGAGACTGACTCTATTCTTCTTCCCGCCCTCTGTGTCTCTCTGATTTGTTGCAAGAGCTACCTCATGTCGTCCAACTTGTCCTGAATCCTGTCCCTTTGGGACTGGGCTTCATCAAAATCCTCCATTGTTCGATCCTGAACCATTTCAGCTAGGAGGTCTGTGTCATCCTCAGTGATTGTATATTCGAGTGGCATTTTGTGTGCCTTAGCTTTCTTGCGCGCACCACCAGTGTGTATGATCGTCCTCTTGGTCTGGCCTTGTTCTTGTTGAGTAGCACTTGATGTGGTCCCCTATGCTGTCTCAGTCTCTTTTTCCTATTCCTGCGATGCCTAGGTGTTGTTCTTCTTCCCTGCCTAGGTACCCTTCTTTGGCGCACCCTCTTTCTTCTGTTGCACTAACTTCTGACCTGGATTTGTATTTTTGGGCGTCATTTTGTCTCCTGCATGTGTTTGTTCTTACCTTGCATTAGCCTCCTTATCTATGGACATCTCTTGATTCATAAATGGAACTCTCCAGTCATCTTGTTAATCCTTAATGGCCATCTCTACATCCTCTTCCTTGATGCAGTACCACAGTTGTAGCCATTCCTTCTTGGGATCCTTTCATGCTTGGATCCATACTGCATTCCTGGTCACTTTAAAGTTGGCTATGCCCAGATATTGCACGACCACTTCCGATGTAACCCGCCAAGTGTTGGCAATGATTTCCTGCAGGTCATCGTAATACCATGTGAACATGCATGCATTTGCACTTTTGTTTTCGGGGTCAGAAGTGCTCCCCAATGATAGGTATCGCATTGTGCGACAACAAGTGGATCACTCACAAAATTATGTATATTTAGGCTCCCTCCATCCGACCAAGGCGATCATGATGAGTAGCCAAGAGTAGTGAAATTTTGTCCCCAGGTCCTACAGGTCCTTGCACTCTTCCAGGAACATATTTAACAAGTACGGGCCCCGGCTAAGTATAGTGACCTCCGCACACTGTGCTGCAGCTGTGATGATCTCGACAGGGACTTCCTGCTTGCGGCACTTCCTGAGCAACTTGCATGCCATGAGTTTAGTGGCCAAACTTGTTGCTGCATCACTGATGCACTTGATGATGATTCTGTGCGACCCTCTTTATGTGCCATACGTCTTCTTCATTTCCTCGACCAATTCCTTCTCCTTTGTTTTGGCATCAAGGAACTGCACAGGGATCTCCCCCCCGGGATGACAGCCCTGTAATATACGCAATGAGCTCTTCGTCTATCGAGATAGGCTCCTCGACCCATAGGTATCCTCTGTGGGTAATTGCCATCAGTTGCTTGATGCAGTTGTTTATTTCATGACCCCTTCCAAAGTGTGGCACTTCTGATAGACTTAGAATCCTGATGTTGGCCAGTCCGTATGCCCACTGCTTGAGTTGGTCGATTGGTTCACCGAAGGGTCCTATACTCACAATATCCAGGTAAAATTTCTTTTCAAACTCCAAAAAATTGTCCATGTCGGTCACATCGTGATCCGAGTACCATAGTGTTTCCATGCAGCCTAATAGGTTAGCCACGACACGCACCCCTTCCAGAATGCGTGCTAAGACTATGGCTGTTGCAGCGTGCCTGCGCGGTGATCTTTATACTGACTTCTTGTCCTTTCACTGTGGTGGATGACTCGAGGTTCCAACTTGCATTGTTATCTCCTCTGTATACACCTCTGCCTAGCTAGTGACATCTTCTACTATGCCCTCCTGTTGCTGCTCCAACTCTGGTGTGTGTGACCTTTCTGGCGCAACTGCTTCTGTCTATTTTGGGACCGTCCCATTAACCCTCAGGGCTTCTTCAGGTTTTTTAGGGTGCAAAGGATTTCCTACATCCTTGGCCTGCTAGATCTGTCCCACTTCCGGCATATCAATATCCATGCCCAATGCTACTATTTGTTGGGTTTCCTCCACCACTGGTGTGGGGCTCCATGGTTCCATATTGGGCGATGATATTTCTTTGAAGTTGACTAATTTTGTAGGCCGTGGTTGTTGTTATTTTCTTCCCTGTGTATGTTGAGGTTCTCTAAGGTTGCTTCAAGGTCCCATGCAGGCCTGACTCGACGCTCCTAGCTTGGGTGGTGCCTTGGTGGTAAAAAAATGGTCTCCACCGAGCTTAGTTCATTCTTGCAAACTCACTCTGTGCTATGTATACTCTGTTGCTCTGTGCTTTTCTCAATTTCTCAATAATCCTTCTGATACCCACATGCTTGCCTTATATATTAATTGTGTAAAACTTCTCGGAGACATTACCCAAGTTGTGTTTTGAATGAGTCGGGGCTTCCTGCGTACCTGCCATTAAATTCCCTTGATGTCGCTAGTTGGCACAATTAATGCGATGTATCGTCAATCGTTCTTGAAATTTGATTTTGATAGACGATGCCAGTTGGTGCCTATTTGGCGTACCCGTCATTTCCGCAATTTCCTCTTGTTTCTGATTGTTGGTCCTTTCTCCGATGTGCTAATGTTTCCGAGTGCGCATTATGCCGTTTGGCCGATGCGTGTGGATGTTTTATTTTCGTCACACTACGTCTCCTTTCGCTGGTTGCTGTCTTTTGATGTCTGGTACGGTAACTTCTCTGTTGCTGCGTGCAATCCTTTTTTTTTTTTTTAAGTGCTAGGGGGTTGAATGTCCCTATACAGATTCAATCAAGTCCCATTGATCATTCCTATGAGTTATGTTCCTCCCAAGTCCTTCAATTGTACAACTCCCCCATCTGTGACATTCTTTACTTCATATGGTCCCAACCAATGCATTCTAAGTTTTCCTGGGTGTTGAAGATATTTACTATCGTACACCAAGACTACGTCTCCCTCCTTGAATTTTTTCCTCTTGATATGTATATCATGCCAAGCTTTGTCGCTTGCTTTATGTATTTCTTGGTGAAATCCTGCTAGAATCCTCTCTTCTTCCATGATCATCAGTTGACTTAGCCTTTCTTGTACTGCACCTTTCTTTGTCATGTGTGTAATTGCTTCTACTCATAGACTAGGTACAAAAAATTCTAATGGCACCACTACTGCTTGTCCATACACCAATCTGAAGGGTGTCTGCCCTGTCAATTTTTTACATGTGCTCCTGTATGCCCACAGTACTACTGGTATCTTCAAGTCCCAATCATCCCTATTAACATTGCATATCTTTGTCGATGCATTTTCGAGGATCTTATTAAAGGCTTCCATTGTTCCATTTTCTTGAGGATGATATGGTGTACTTGTTTGATGATAAACTTCAAAATCCTCAGTCATTGCCGTAATAGTGTTGTTAATGAAGTGAGATCCTTGGTCACTCATCAAAATTCTTGGGCATCCAAATCTAGTGATCACGTGATCAAACAAGAAGTGTGCTACGGTCTCTGCACTGGAATCTTTTACTAGTGCTGCTTCTGCCCATCTTGTTAAGTACTCTGTCGTAGTAATAATGTATCTCACTCCTGATCTTTTTGCTGGTGGGTTAATTGGTCCCACAAAATCTATTTCCCACTTGTCGAATACCTGCAAGGTTACTTGTGGTTTCAGGGGCATCTCATCCTGTCTATTTGGTTTACCAACCCTCTAACATACATCTAAAAGCTTGGCCACTTTTGAAATTGACTATAGCATAGAAAGGTAGTTTACAATGGTTTCTCATGGGTCCTTGTGACTGCTTCTAACTAGCGAGTTGCAAAAACCCTAATCATATCTATGAATACCTAATCCAATTTAATCAATGCGCTGGTTACTACACACCCTAACCAGGATAGATGAATATGTTATTACAATATAACATACATATCCCTAACATTCCAGTATTATTGTAGATGGCTGGAAACAAAGGGCTTCATATAAATTCCAAACACATTAATATATCATGCTATATATGGAAAGAGTACAAGGCTCTCCACATCTTAAACCTCATTCTTAATAAGGAATTTCAAGCTAACACCTCTTGCTTGAGGAATTTCAAATTCAAACCTAGATTCTCAATTTCCCAATATTTGCTATGATGATTCCTACTCTTTTGGTATTAATTTTGTATTCTAAGGTCTATACTCTTTCTTTGTTGTTGGATGAAACATAGAATTGTTTAGGTGCATTTTCATTGCAAAGAATTATTTATAGATTCTTCTACTATAGTGGTTTTAAAGGATTTTTTGTTTAGACACTCGATCAGATAAATCACACTACAAACTACTATAAAACATCGTCACCTAACCATTAGAAAGCAAGTCCATTACCTGTATATTCCATGAAATAGATCAGTCTGCCACACCTCATATAAATTATGGTTAAGATCAATACCTAGGAATCTCCCAAAGATTCCATCTGAAGCATCAAATCCTTGACTCCAATAGGTGAACTACCTGGTCCCCAATTGAAGTCTTGTCGCTTTCAACAGAAATATGCAAATGAAAAGTCCCTATAACTTGTTTGTGAAGATCCACACATGGATTTTTTTGAAGGTCATGCACCCCCTTCATGTTTTGGACATCCTCAAATTCCTTCTTTATGTCAAAAATGAGAATGGGTATGTAGGTGGTTTCTTTCCCAATGTTGATGATGTTTACTAGTGTGGCCAACATGGTGACATGTATAGGTAAACCTTGTTTCTTCACTCTATAGAGAACTATTTTTTTTTTCTAAATCATCTACACAATGTTTGTGTCCATCCTCACCCCACATCAGATGATCATGTGCACAAGAGTGGTTATGCTTACCAAGTTCATGTGATGACACAATTAGTTTATGTTTATCATAGTTCAACTATATACCTTTGGGATTGTGACTATAACTATTACAACTATTATCATGTGACATTTGAGCGTCAAATCCTTGACTCCAACTTCATGTAGTAGGTGAGCTACCTAGTCCCCAATTGAAGTCTTGTTTCTTTCAACAAAAATATGCAGATTAAGAGTCCATATAGATTGTTTATGAAGCTCTACACATGGATGTTTTGAAGGTCATGCACCCTCTTAGGTTTTGGATATCCTCGAATTCCTTCTTTATGTAAAAAATGAGAATAGGTATGTAGGTGGTTTCTTTCCCAATGTTGATAATGTTTACTAGTGTGGCCAATGTGGTGAAAAATATAGGTCACTCTGTAGAGCACTATCTTTTTCTCTAAATCATCTACACAATTTTTGTGTCCATCCTCACCCCACATCAGATGATCATGTGCACAAGAGTGGTTATGCTTACCAAGTTTATGTGATGACACAATTAGTTGATGTTGCTCATAGTTCAACTATCCACCTTTGGGATTGTGACTATAGCTATTACAACTATTATCATGTGACATTTGAGCACCAAATTTTCCTCTGAACTAAACAAATAATAACCAATTAGTATAAATCTCTTGGGGTTCTAGATAAACTGAATGGGAAACCCTAACTACTAATTTGTTTGTTGTGGAGCTTGATTATATTATTGATTCAGAGGTTTGTTTCAACCGTGCTTGGACCCCATTCCATAATGGGGGTTTGTGTGGGGGATTTCCCCCCCACAACTGTCGCCAGGGGGTCTAGGGGGGCATCGACAATTTTTGTAGCCCCCCCTGGCAGGGAATTCGGGTGCAGTTCCCCTGAAGAGAAATATTGGGAAAAATTGCCTTGTAAAATATTGTAATTTCCTAGTCAGTTCACTATAAGGTTGCAGATCTCATGGTAGAAGTTATTTTTAGGGTTTTTTTCCCTAGAAGGCAACCCTCTTTTATGAGGGAATTGTATTGCGGCTGTGTATTATTGTGAATATTGTATTATGAGAGAGGAGATTGTGAGAGAAAGAAGAGGAAATTACATCGGTTGAGCTGTAGGTTGTATCCCTTCATTTTGCTGGATAATAAAAACAAAGGACTTGACAATTTCTCTAGTGGACGTAGTCCACACTGGGTGAACCACGTATATCTGTGTCTCTATTGTAGTGTGTATCTTCTGTGTTTTATTTATGAATTTTTTTTATTTTATTGCTCTGCGATCCTGTTTTTCTAACAACTGGTATCACCGCACAAGGTAAATTGTAGGAAAAGAGGGTTCTTGGTTCGAGTGGGAGAAATGGCAGAATATGGAAAGTTTAGGGTTAAGAAATTTAACTGCCAAAACTACCAGTTATGGAAGATGCAGATGGAAGATTATTTATATCAGAAGGATATATTCCTACCATTGGGCAGAATAACAAAGAACCTGAGCCATGAAGGACAAAGAATGGGAGGTTCTTGACAGAAAAGCACTAGGAACTATAAGGATGAGCTTGGAAACGTCAGTGGATTTCAATATTTAAAAAAAAAAGACAACAAAGGAGTTGATGGACGCATTGGCTAAAATGTCTGGAAAACCCTCGACGTCTAATAAGGTATTTCTAATGAAGAAATTATTTAATATGAATATGTCAGAAGGTGGGTCTGTTGCAGATCATTTAAGTGAATTTAATATGGTTACTAATTAGCTAAGTTCTGTAAAAGTAGACTTTTATGATGGGGTCAAGGATCTTCTAATCCTATGCTCATTGTCAGAAAGATGGAATGGCTTGGTCATGGATGTAAGTAACTCTGTCTCTCGTTCAAACACTCTAAAATTTGATGATGTTGTTGGTGTTATCCTTAGGGAGGAAATGCGATGGAAAAACACAGGTGAGACATCAGGTAATGCGTTAAACACAAAGAACAGAGGAAGACAAAAGGATAGAGGAAATGGCTTAGGGAACCATGAGAATTCTAGGAAGGGTAAATCCAAATTCACATTGGGAGAGATAGAGTGCTGGAATTGTGGGAAGAAAGGACATCTAAATAAAGACTACATAACTCCAAAGAAACAAAGAGATGGACAACAAGAGAAAAATCAAGAAGCAAATGTAACAGGTGATGTGTTACAAGATGCTTTGATTCTTTCTGTAGATAATACTTTTGAGTCTTGGGTAGTAGATTCAAGGGCTTCATTTCATGCCACACCCCATAGGA
>SNQJ01S0196916.1:0-11362 GCA_010110895.2 Picea sitchensis
ACAATAACTATTGATTATTTCTCATATATTGTGCATGGTGTATTGTGGTGTATTGGTGTAACTCTTATACTATTGTTAATTTCTCATTGGATATATTTGAATGGTTTAAGTATAAGTTGAAAAAGGTTTTAAATTGTACTTGACACTAATTCACCCCCCTCTCAATATCAACAATTGCGAGAGAATAACTTGAGTGACCTAGTTTTTGAGAGTTTTTTTTGGTGGAGAGATGAGGAGATAGTTTTGAGAGATATTCATTGTAACTGAGGGTCAGGCTGCAAGATTTGGAGCTTGATGCGACACTGGTCATCCTCACCAAACTTATTATTTAATGTGCGCAGTGCAATGACTTGATGAAGATCAATAAAGAAGCAGATAATTCCATATCTTTGTGGATGTATCCTGGGGGGTGAACCACAGTAAAAACCTATGTCTTTGTTTGGAATGTCTCTTTTATGTGGTGCAATGGTGTATGATGAATTAATGAATGAATCTAGTAGTAGTAAAATGAAGCACACGCTAGATTAGTTTGATATTTCCTGCAAATGTATGTTAATGAATGAATATGGTTATAAAATGGTAGATTTGTTGAATGTTGAAGTAAAGAGAGAGAAATGTATGTCTAACATCCCCATGAGAAACATCCCTTCCAAGATTGTATACATATGGTTCCTTCAATCACCCATAATCCATCTCGGGTGAGACTTAATTGCGCACTCAGTATGCAGTGTTACCTTCTAGTATCCAGAAAGGTCGATGCTTTGAAGGGTTTGTTGGAAGCATGAGGTAGAACCTGATTCATCCCATATATCCAACAAATGGTTTCATTTCCAGTTGTAACTCAGAAGATCGAATTAGAAGGGAAGTGATGAGAAGGATAGTGAAGAGAATGCAGTGGTAGAAGGGGATTTTCAGGCCATGGAATCCAACTAAGCAGGAGATTGAAAGATGGTTGGAGACAAAATAGCTCAAGTTTGCACAGAAAGACAATAGAAGTTCCAGATATACACCGCACCAGTATTTGGAAAGGTATGTGTTTACTGATATTCATTAGGCATTTTTCTGTTATTTTCCATACTTGTTGAAAGAATGGATATTGAGGTTGAAGGACAATCATCCTACTAATCGGATAAGAATAGTAGAGTGGACTACTGAGAATATTGCACATATAGAAAGATTCAATAATAAACTCATGTGCGCATTGGATTTATGGTTAGATAGCATCATTGCAGGATTCATTATTGAGTTTTCATTTGATATTGTGAAGTCTTACACTACTGTAGAAAAAGAGTTTTTTAAGGGATGAAGAGGAAGGTACATTATATCACTTTACATGTTGATCAATATTTTATTGCATGATAAAGGAGTGATGACATTGGAATCAAACAACTAAATCACTCTTCACACATGGGGGAACTAGGGGAAGCACTAAGGAAGATATGAGATATGGATAGGGCTCTGGAGAGAGGCCAAAGGAAGGAAGAAATGGACCCCATCATGATGGATGAGGAACAGACCAAGGAAATAATGGAAAGAGTGGGAATGACGCATAGTGAAATTCCCTACCAGTATAATATTAATAGGAAAAAGAGGGTAGTATCCAAGCAACAGGTCTTGGAAAGTGATGAGGAAGAGGCAGAAGATCTATGTGCGACAGGGAAGATTGAGGAAATATTGTGCATCACATATGAGAGGGAAACCAGAGGTCAAGGGTCCGGCATAGAAGAAGGCTCTCCATTCCAAATCATAAGTCTAAGTGTGGAACCCACAACCCCATGTACGACTAAGACATATGAAGAAGAAGAATCATTTATACAACCAACAATTAGTGGTAGAAAGATTTTAGTAGGATGCGGGTCCAGTGGAAGTACAAATTCAGCTAACAATAGTCATTTATCTACATCATGTGGAGGTGGTAGTACAACAAACTTCACAATGGCAGGAGAAGATCCAACTATTTGGTTACCAGAGTTCCATGGAGAAGGGTCGGAGGACCCAGAGAATAATTTTTTTATCTATGAGAATATTTTGAAAGCTAAGAAGATCATAGATGAGGATACAAAATTGGCGCAGCTGGTGATCACATTCAGAGACCATGCATTGGATTGGTATATGGGACTCGCAGTAAACATTCCAAAAGGATCACCTACAATCATCGCAAATGAGAAGAAGGCATTAATCAATGAATTTCAGCGACCAAGTTCAAAGAATCAGTTCATGAATGAGATGATAGAAATCAAATAGAAGTCGGGGAAGTTAGTTTTGGAAGTTGAACAAAAGTTCAAGAGACTGAAAGGTAATTTGAAGTATCCTATAATAGATATGCAACATAGACACTTATTTATTAATTCATTATTGGCACATCTAAAATATCCATGAAGGTAAGAGAATTTCCAAACTTAGGCTGAGGCTTTGCAAGTAGCCTTTCAATTGGAGGAAAACCAGTATAAACATACAAATCCAATTGTAGAATAGCTGAGAGAAGGTCTGAAGAATCTGACATTTTAGTTGAATCAGAACAAAGGTAAGGAGAAGAGGGAATATGCATGATGTACATTATGCAAGAAGGACATCATAAGAATGATTTCCCCACATTTACGTAGTACTTGGGAGTAGGAATGACAAATCCTTTACCCAAAGGATGGCCACGATGTGAAATATGTAGAACAGATGGACATGATCCTTATCATTTTCCCATGATGCAAAAGTATAAAACAGTGCCCAATATCACATTCCATAATTTTTGCAAGTCTGTAGGAAATGAAGACAAGGATTGTAGAACCTTGGAAATAATGAAGGAAAGGACTTCAAATACTTATAGGGTGAAAGTTGAACTAATGACAGGACAACTTTCGCAGTAGTTTACAGTGCAACCGCAGTATAATAACGCACAACAGTTTACAGCGCAACCACAATATAATAACGCACAATGGTTTGTCACACCACTATAATATAATAATGCACATTCGCAATACAATCAGGCACCATAGTATAATACACCATGCAGAGATAATCAAGGTAACAAAGGAGGCTTTAGAGGAGGAGGTCATTTAGAAAGAGGAGTTGGAGGAGGTAGAGGACTAGTAACCTATCACAATTGTCAAAAACCTAGAAATTATGCAAGAGATTGTCCACAATCACTAGTGACATGTATGTATTATCGCGCAACATATCATGATATAGAAAAATTTCTGACACTTTTGACAAAGATACAAGAAAATATTAATCAAAATAACTGGAATGTTCAATGGATTATTGTGGAAACCAGAGAACAGGATGGGAAGAAGATCAATATAGTTACTAGAGGCGGAGCCAAGACATGAGAAAATGCAACAAAGAAGAATCAGGACCAACACCAGTGGGTCAGAAAGAATACAACACTTCAACATCATTTTGATGCGCGCAAGGAAAATGATATGTTTAAGGAGGCTAGACAAGATATTTTGAAGGATAATATTGCTTCTACTTCAAGTAAAAATCCAGAAGATGATTTACCAATATATGACATGCCTCACATGTTTGATCAGACTAGAAGAGATCAGACTTTAGAACAAGTAAGTAATCTAAGAAACTTTTTTGGGTCTTATGTGAAGTTGTTGAATGATAAAACCTCTCTACAAGTATTATAGATTATGTTAGAAAAGTGCAATTTTGGAGAAGAGATGAAACTAGAACAGAAGACAGTTAATTAGGCATGTAATAAGAGAAGAACATGTAGGGAGTTCAAATTAAATGAAAATACTGGATATTTTAACATGCGTGATATCATATTAGACTTGGGGTATGAAATAAATGTTCTACCTAAGAAGAAATGGGAAGCTATGGGGGAACCTACACTAGGATATTCACCTATTTAGTTGAATCTAGAAAACCATCATAGAGTAGTACCAATTGGTATGTTGAAAGGCATAATAGTGGATTTATATGGTGTGCGCACTATGGCAGACTTTGAAGTGATTGATATCATAGATAACACTACACCATATCCATCATTGTTGGGACTAGATTGGGCCTTTGATAATTAGGATATCATTAACTTGAAGACCAGGAAAATGAGTTTTGAATCCAGAGAATACATATTCATTATGTTATTAAATCCTTCAAAAGGAGGAAGATATGTTGAACCTACAACAGAGAATTTTATTACAGAAGACATAAACCAGTTGTATAGAATTATTGTGCGAGGGGAAGATTATGTTAACCCAACAGCAGATAGAATGCTTAGTTGAAGAACCATTAGTTCATTTGCTTCAGACTCTGACACGGGACTAGAGAATTAGAAGCAGAGATTGCATGAATTATCTACCAGAATATGTGCAAGAATGACATGTGCACTAAGATGGTTTGGTACAGACGTAAGAGAACCTCCTACTTTTTATGGTCAGAATGATTTAGAATATTTTTTAACAAAGTTTGAGTTAGAGGTTTTTGAAAGTCATAGGTTACTAGTTTTGGATATTTCTTTAAAAGTTGCACCTACATGTTGGTGGGGTACTCATAGGGAGACGATTCAGAATTGGTTTCAATGAAAAATATTACTGAGCATCAGATTTAGCGTGGAACAGGAGAATAGATATGTGGAGAAGTATGATAGAATTGGACAACCCAAATAATGCATAGAAATAAGCATAACTCAATGAATATTTCTACCACCAGAGGAGTGGCCACACCACTTTATTAATACATTGGAAGGAATCCAAAGGAATTGGTATAAAAAATTAGAACTGCACAGAGAAACTACAAATTGGGATGAGATGTAGCATAGTTTTGTGATCACCTTTGCATTTGAGCATGAAAATTCAGAAATAGATACAGCATTGAAGTTAGTAAGATATGGGATATTTGAAGAACATGAAGTGGAAAATGTGACATCTTATTAGAACCAGAAGATACATACATTCATGCAGTTGCTACATTTTTATCACATCGCAGAAGAAGACCCGGGAAAAGAAACCCCGCACGATATTCAGATTCTAGAAGTTGAAGGGGAAAGAGAGGTGGAAGGTCCAAAGCTAGAATACGAATATTTTTCTACACCACTAAAGATAAAGAAGGTAAACATTGGAATAGAAGAGAATCCAAAGATTGCAAGTATTGGGGACTATTGGGGTAACCAGACAGTAGAAAGAATAATAGAGTTATTGTGTGATTATAGTGACTTATTTCCAGCAACATTTTCAAAGATGAAAGGGGTAGCAGGAGAACTTGTAGAGATAAAGATACCTTCAAAAACATATGCCATAAAAATAAGATAGAGATCTTACAGGTTGAATCTAGTGTATAAGAACAAAGTGAAGGTAGAGAATGATAAAATGTTGGAGGTTGGAGTAATAGAACATGTTGAAGAATTTGATTGGATTAGCCCTATGGTAGTGCAGGAGAAGAAGCAAGGGGGAATAAGGATACATGTATACTTGAGGAAGTTGAATGATGCAAGTCTGCATGGTCCCTTCCCTACTCCATTTACAGATGAAGTGTTGGAGAATGTAGGAGAACAAGAACCATATCCATTCACTGATGGATTCTCAGGATATCACCAGATCAGAATAGAACCAGAGGATCGACATAAGACTACATTTTCCATAGAATGGGGTTCCTATCAGTACATAGTGATGCCCTTTGGGTTGAAGAATGCCCCTGCTATTTTTTCCAGAGTAGTGGTAGCTGCACTTAAGGATTTTATTCATAAGTTTCTAGACTTTTATTTGGATGATTTCCATTTGAAGATACCAACAATATTATGGGCTTACATAAATACATTAAAGAAGCCTACAGGGCATACACCTTTCGAATTGGTGTATGGACAGGAAGTAGTAGTCCCTTTGGAGTATTTGATACCTATTCTATGCATTCCAGCTATTACAAACATGACATAAAGAGGTGCAGATCAATAAATATTGGCTCAACTCATGGAATTAGAAGAAGGAAAAATTAGAAAAAGAATAAAAAGGAAAAAATATGAAGTAGATAGATAAGTGTTTTTTCATACAGAATTAGGAAATACAGCATGCATCAGATAGTAACGGGTGTGACAGAAAAGGATGACACTATGCACCAGAAAAGGGTGACAAGACAAAAAACACAATGCGGTGGGATAGAGAGCAGTCGAAAAAGGAAAAAGGCAGTGGCTGGAAAAAGTACAAGAGACACAGAGCATTTATGACAGGAACTATAAAATAAGAAAACTTACAAGGGAAGACGCATTGTGTCATTGATTAAACAAGATCTAAGGAGAGAAAAATTGGTGTGAATAGGTGTTTTAAAGGATATTTCAAGGTATTCAGTGAGGATTCAGAGCCAATTTGTAGAATTTAGAAGAATGGTGTCACCGAAGGTCAAAGCTCCCAACAAAAATGCAAGGAAGACATGCAGTGCCACACATTCTTCCTAGGAGAAAGTAACCTCAGAAGTAGAAAACCCTATCCATCCGGAGGGATTAGTCGATGTGGATGTGATCCCATCACCTTTCATTGAAACAATTAGTCCAACCATGGTCGAAGAATAGGAACCAGTGGCTGAGAAAATGGATGTTGATCCAGGGGCCGAAAAACAAAACCCTATTGAAAAGCAGAACATGACACAACAACTTGTCCTAGGAGCACCGCAGAAGATGAATGGGGAGGATGATGAGAGAAAAGAATCAAATGAGCCCATAGGACAGGCCGTAAAATCATAGAAATGTGTCGCAAAACTAGCACAATAGGAGGAAGAATAGGTTCAAGTGGAGGATGTCACTGACAAGAAAAATTATGATGAAAAGGAAGAAGAAGATGCACACCAAGAAGCAGGGTTATCGATAGGGACAAAAAAAACAAGGGGAAAACAACCAATACAGAGATCACCATGCAAACAAACAAAAGTTACACTGGCGCTACCACGCATACCTCAAGGAGTCACGATCCTTCCTGATATATTAGGATGTGTTGAAAAACTAAAGTATTTGGATCATGACGTACCAGACAAGGACAAGTTTCCAGAGTTTGTGCCACAAGTTTATATGGATAGAAAAGGAACAAGTTCGTCATGAGTTCCAATTTTGGAACCAAAGTAGTAGATAGTAGGGTTGTATAACACAGGGATAATGAACTTGTTATAAATCCATCATTTTGGATGGGGTAAAGATGTGAACAATTGTGTGAAACATCTTTTGGCATTGCTGGACGGAGGAATTCTATGGATGGACAGGCCAATATCGATAGATGTAGATCAAATTACTAGTCTTCCAACATATGGATAAAAACCAATGAAATATTTCGATGACAAGACAAAGGAGAAATCCCTAGTAAAGGAAATGAAAAAGACATATGGCATGGAGAGAGGGTCATGAGGAATCATAATCAACAGAATTAGTGAACCTCTGAAGAGGTTGGAAATGAATTTAATGGATTGTAAATTGTTAATAAAATGTCGAAAAGAAGAAGCACCTGCAGTAAATATAGCAGCAACTACACAGTGTGCGAAGGGGACTCTACTCAGCTGGAGCCCATACTCATTGAATTTATTCTTATATGACTGAAAGGATGCACATGATTTGGGAATGGAGTTCCATTATGCATGGTTGATAATATTGATAGCTTTGGTGGGTTGGAAAGAACCCAAATACAATGGATTTTACCCAAGGCCAGGAAAGTGTCGTGCAGAAATGTATACGACATTAAGGCACACTTCACCCGCAAAATAAAGGAAGGTGAATTCCAACATATTTTCCATGTATTTTTACAAGATCAGGGAAAATATAGCCAATACCTGGAGGATACCACTAGAAGTGGTGGAAGAGCATCAAAGAGTAGCGTATTTCAAGGCTTATAGATACAATATGTGGATCAAGGAAAAAATGGATTCCAAGAAGAATTGGTTGCAGATGAGGTATTGTGTGACAGCAGAAGAGGTACAATGGGCCATGAAAGACTAGCTTGAAGAATGGAGGGTACCAGTAGTTTCCAAGAAAGGATCAAAAGGTAAGAAGCAAGCTGAAGTTGGTTCGTCGTAGAAGAAAAATAGTCCAGCAGGAAATACAAGAAAGGAAGCAGAGCGCACAAAGTAAATAGGGGGGAGTGCAACAATTAGGAAACCAAGGAAGAAGAACCTCATTCCAAAACCTTCATCATAGGAGAAGGATTGCACAAAAGTAATAAAAGGAGGAGCGTAGAAGGACACTAATGGAGAAGTGCAGAAGGATGTGAATGTTCCTATGCAGGAGGAACTAAGAGGAGGCAGTCTACTAGAAATGTGTGTCCCAGGTACATCGGAGCAGATAGAGACACTTCCCATGAAGAGAATGGTATTGCAGATAGGAGGGAAGCGAAAGAGTATGAAGGCACACAAGATCATCCTCGAACTTACATTGACAGAGAATGATGCGGAGATGGTCGCATAAAAAGTACAGGACCACGCAAAAAAGTTGTGGGATTATTCTAAGGAGAAAAGGAAATATATCATGACAAAGTTGACAGAGGTTAAAGAGACACTAGAACAACTACAGTTAAATATGGCACAGTAGAAACAAAAGGTGCAACAACAAAAGACTTCTCAGGAAAAGACAGTTCCAGTGCAGGAAACGGTCCAAATTATGGCATCAAGGAGTGAAAACTTTTGTATTACTCAGTACATGTTGCAAATGGAAGAGGAGACAGTTCAGAAGAAATTGAAGTACATCGATCACTTGGCCTTGGTATTTCCCAAGATACCAACAAAGGTGTTGTATAAACTAAAATTTAGTGTCACGCAGGAGATAGAATTGAGATCCCGAGCAGATGTGATAGATTTAGAATTGATCAAGAAAGTAAGTGATACACTGAAGATAACAATCGGCCAGGTGCAGGTTGAGAGATATGAAGTGAAGTAGTCAAGGGACTGGACAGAGCAGCATGTAGAAGACATATTCAAGATGATTCATGGCAACACAGAGGAAGAAAATATGCAAACATAAGATAATATCAATAAAATAGTGTAGACAATGGAGAAATATAGAGGCCACATCATGGTGTTGATGGAACTCCTACAACCAACCACTCTCCACCAGAGGTCAGATCACAAAGAGTGCAGGAGACGACGGGCCATAAGGAGAACATTGCATAGAACCTCCAGGAAATCATAGAGTTATATGATAGAAGTTCACAATTATGGACTCATTTGTAGGAGGATGAGAAATTGTAGGACTTAGACAAGAAGGAAGAAGGAGTAAACACTGTAGTATAGGATTTGAAGAAAAAATAGAAGACAATGACAATACAATATAGATTGAGAAGTGTGTAGGAGTTGAAAAAATTTCAAGAAGAATTGAAGAGTATACAGGCAGAGAAGTTGTCAAGGAAGGCTTAGTTGGATCCATTCCAAGAAGGTTCATAGTAGATTTTGATAGAGATTGATGCAACCAAGGGGAATATTGAAGACATTAGCTTGGAGAATGAAGAATCGTTGAAGGAACATATCACCGTGCAGATTGTGGAGTCTGTAGCTGAGAAGAGCATTTAGGGAAAATCTCAAGATGAAAATATTGTAGGAAAATTCGAGGGATTGGAGAAGTTAGTGCAGGATGCAAACACTTCCTGAGTGGCTCAGGACAAACCACAGCTACGAGTTGGGGGCCTGTTGGCGCAAGCTATTTTTGGGAAATGTGCATCAATAAATCAAGCAATTGAGAAAGGGACCAAAAAAGGAACATGTGTCAAAGATCAAGGGAAATTAGTGTGACAAAGAAGCAAAGCAACGAGGAAATGGTTGGATCATGGACCAGGCACAGGAAGGAAGTTGGAAAGTGGACAAACCTAATCTACTTAGGGTGAGGTTTTTGGTCATTGATGTAATGGGTTTTAACCCAATTTTGTAGTATAAATATGTATTGTAATATATGAGGAGAGGATCTTATCTATGTGATTGCGAGAGAATAAATTGAGTGACCTATTTTTTGAGAGTTGTTTTTGGTGGAGAGTTGAGGAGCTAGTTTTGAGAGATATGAACTCTAACTAAGGGTCAGGTTGCAAGTTGTGGATCTTGGTGTGACACTGGTCAGTTTCACCAAACTTATTATGTAATGCACACATTGCAATGAATTCATGAAGATGAATAAAGAAGCATATAATTCCATATCTTTGTGGGCATATCCCAAGGGGGTGAACCACGGTAAAAACATGCGTCTTTGTGTGGAATATCTCTTTTATGTGTTGCAATGGTGTATGATGAATGAATGAATGAATATAGTAGTAGTAAAATGCATCACACACTAGATTAGTCTGATATTTCCTGCAGAATGTATGTTAATGAATGAATATGGTTATAGAATGGTAGATCTGATGAATATTGAAGTATAAAGAAAAGTATGTCTAACATCTCCATGAGCAACATCTCTTCCACGATTATGGACATCTGGACCCTGCAATCACCCATAAGACATCTCGAGTGAGACTTGATTGTGCACTCTGTGCACAGTGTTTCCTTCTGGTCTCCAGAAGGGCCGATGGTTTGTAGCTTTTGTTGGAATCCTAAAGGTAGAACCCATGTCAGCCTATACATCCAACAATTTCCAATCTTAGTGCATTTTCCTTATAATCCATGGCTAAAAGTAATTTATTCTAGGATTTGACTGGAAGAAATAGTTGTTTCTTAACTTCTACACTAGCTCTCTTGATATCAAAATAATAATTAAAAATGAGGGATGTGTCTCATAAGATCCCCGTGAAGTAGTAGATATGAAGTCTTCTGGTGACAATAGGGTTTATGGATAATATTGGATAGTAAAAGGAAGAGGAGGGGGAATATTTGCAACAGAAGCAAATCCTTTTCCACTAGATCTCTCAATCACCTACAACACACCCTTACCTTTATTGAGATGATCTGCAATGGTATCATGTATATTATGCTCCTCTTCTTTCTTATACTTCTTGTTTATGTGCTCATATATTTCCAGATCATATTTTGTGTCATGGGAAGCTATTTTTCCCAATAAAATATTTGGCTTCTAAGAAGTATCTGAGGCCCTTATGGACTCTGATCTATATATCGATGAATTCTACACTTGTTCCATCAATATATATTTTACTCCTTCCCATGTGTCTAGGTTAGCAGTACTTTTTGTTACAGGATCATGTTGATTCTTGTATTCAAGATTCATGGCTGCAATGATTCCATGTGGATCATAAACCCACCTATTTTCGTTTTCGAAATCAAAATTCTACAACATGTATTCGACAAAGATAAGTGCAATTCTGAGCTTAAATTGAAAAGTTCCTACTTCATTTGGTAACTTGAAGGTGATTGGATACTTATACTAAGTGAAATGAAGATGATATATTATCATTCTTTGTCTTATATACTCTAGGTCAAAAATCCTAGGAGTAAGAAACACTGGCAATTTATAGGGTTC
>SNQJ01S0196916.1:11372-28720 GCA_010110895.2 Picea sitchensis
AACGAGGAAATGGTTGGATCATGGACCAGGCACAGGAAGGAAGTTGGAAAGTGGACAAACCTAATCTACTTAGGGTGAGGTTTTTGGTCATTGATGTAATGGGTTTTAACCCAATTTTGTAGTATAAATATGTATTGTAATATATGAGGAGAGGATCTTATCTATGTGATTGCGAGAGAATAAATTGAGTGACCTATTTTTTGAGAGTTGTTTTTGGTGGAGAGTTGAGGAGCTAGTTTTGAGAGATATGAACTCTAACTAAGGGTCAGGTTGCAAGTTGTGGATCTTGGTGTGACACTGGTCAGTTTCACCAAACTTATTATGTAATGCACACATTGCAATGAATTCATGAAGATGAATAAAGAAGCATATAATTCCATATCTTTGTGGGCATATCCCAAGGGGGTGAACCACGGTAAAAACATGCGTCTTTGTGTGGAATATCTCTTTTATGTGTTGCAATGGTGTATGATGAATGAATGAATGAATATAGTAGTAGTAAAATGCATCACACACTAGATTAGTCTGATATTTCCTGCAGAATGTATGTTAATGAATGAATATGGTTATAGAATGGTAGATCTGATGAATATTGAAGTATAAAGAAAAGTATGTCTAACATCTCCATGAGCAACATCTCTTCCACGATTATGGACATCTGGACCCTGCAATCACCCATAAGACATCTCGAGTGAGACTTGATTGTGCACTCTGTGCACAGTGTTTCCTTCTGGTCTCCAGAAGGGCCGATGGTTTGTAGCTTTTGTTGGAATCCTAAAGGTAGAACCCATGTCAGCCTATACATCCAACAATTTCCAATCTTAGTGCATTTTCCTTATAATCCATGGCTAAAAGTAATTTATTCTAGGATTTGACTGGAAGAAATAGTTGTTTCTTAACTTCTACACTAGCTCTCTTGATATCAAAATAATAATTAAAAATGAGGGATGTGTCTCATAAGATCCCCGTGAAGTAGTAGATATGAAGTCTTCTGGTGACAATAGGGTTTATGGATAATATTGGATAGTAAAAGGAAGAGGAGGGGGAATATTTGCAACAGAAGCAAATCCTTTTCCACTAGATCTCTCAATCACCTACAACACACCCTTACCTTTATTGAGATGATCTGCAATGGTATCATGTATATTATGCTCCTCTTCTTTCTTATACTTCTTGTTTATGTGCTCATATATTTCCAGATCATATTTTGTGTCATGGGAAGCTATTTTTCCCAATAAAATATTTGGCTTCTAAGAAGTATCTGAGGCCCTTATGGACTCTGATCTATATATCGATGAATTCTACACTTGTTCCATCAATATATATTTTACTCCTTCCCATGTGTCTAGGTTAGCAGTACTTTTTGTTACAGGATCATGTTGATTCTTGTATTCAAGATTCATGGCTGCAATGATTCCATGTGGATCATAAACCCACCTATTTTCGTTTTCGAAATCAAAATTCTACAACATGTATTCGACAAAGATAAGTGCAATTCTGAGCTTAAATTGAAAAGTTCCTACTTCATTTGGTAACTTGAAGGTGATTGGATACTTATACTAAGTGAAATGAAGATGATATATTATCATTCTTTGTCTTATATACTCTAGGTCAAAAATCCTAGGAGTAAGAAACACTGGCAATTTATAGGGTTCCCCTCAAAGCCATAAACCTTAATTAAAGTATGTGTATATGATAAATTCCAGTCCCTTGTGATAGTTTCCTTAGTCAACTGAAGTGATTTCTTCATATCATTGAACATTCTAGGGATTTTTGTCAGATGAATAAGAATATACACAACACTCATGTACTTATCAACAAAGAGAGAGAAACCATGGTTACACTATTTCATCCTTATCTCTTCAGTCCATTCAATCATAGGATTCAAACCAGAGGTGATCCAGATTTTATGAGTAGAACGAAATGAATATAGATTATTAATAGCTGTTTAACACAAAATAACAAAGATACAGTAAAACTGGTTTTCTATTCAATAAGGAAATAAGTTGGAAACTATAAAATGCAGCGGAAACAAGCTTGTTGGAATGGTGGCAGCTTATCTCTGAGAAGAGATGCGATGGTTGCACTCATTTGCAAGATGATGATTATAATGAGGCTCTCAAGGCCTTTTTAAAATAAACAAGAGTTTCCTCAACATCCAAAAACCTAATCCTAGGAGATGAAGCGCCAAAAGTCATGCGGGCCCCGTTTGGGTAAGTCAGTGCATCAACTTCCCGAAGTCGTAACTTTTGCATACGATCTTCGTTTTAGGTGTATAATAGCCCATTGGAAAGATCTATCCCAGGCCTACAATAGTTGCATAAGAAACATACCCCAAAAAACGTCGTTTAGGGCCTCAAAATGGCTCCGGAAGTTCAGGACCCGAAAAACTACTAAAAATAGTAAATTCTCAAAATTGCTAGAAAATTGTTTTGAGCCAGCTGGAAAAAGTGGGTGGCCACCGATATCCACCTGTATCAATCCTCCCTCCTTAGGAAGCAATGGTCTCCATTGTGTTGAATTCCCCCGTCAAATGAGGAAAATTCTGCTGAATTTGGCCCTGAGTGAGCCACTTGCCTTGGTGCAGGAGCTGCCCTGCTTTGACGACTCGGTAAAGTTGGATCCTTTGTTGTCGAGTGCCCTTGATCTATGTGTCCACAATATGATCACTAGATTCCTGTTGTATGCAGTCGGTGTTGAGCTCTGTTGGCATCAGCTTTTCTGCTATGTCTGAGGTGTCCAATAATGGTGGAAAATAAGGCCGAAGGAGGTCCATGTTGAACACTGAGTGCAAGCCAAGGAAAGGAGGAATGTTGAACTCAAAAGAATTATCCCCCACGGCCTTGGTGATAGTGTACGGCCCATAACAAAGTGGGTGAAGCTTCTGATGGGATCCTGTAAGGTGTTCTTTCTGTAAGTGCAACCAAAATTTGTGGCCCACCTGAAACGTATGTGGCACCCAATGTTGATCATGGTGTTGTGTGTACTTGTCATTGGACTTCTGTAGGATATCTCGAACTTGTTGGTGGATGTGTTGGATCCTCTCAATGAACCGGGTGGCTTTGTCAGCTTCAGTTGGAGTAGGAGATGAGTCGGTCGAGGTGACCGCAAGGGGAAGTGCAACATCTATGGGATCCAATGGTTGGAATCCCAACCCCACCTGAAAGGGGCTCTGGTCGGTTGAGCTATGCAGGGCTCGATTGTAGCTATGTTGGACATAGGGAAGGCTCTCATCCCATGTGCGAGGGTGCTTTGAATTATACATGCGAAGGATATGCACAATCATTCGATTTACAACCTCGGTTTGGCCATTTGTCTGGGGGTGGAAGGTCGTGGATTTGGTGAGTTTGGTGTCTAGCAATGACTAGAGGCTCGACAAGAATGTGTTGAGAAATCGACTATCATGATCTGAGACAATGGTTTGTGGGATTCCAAAATGTACCCAGACTCGTTCAAAGAATAGCTTGGCAGTGGCCTATGTTGTGATGCTCTTCTTGTAGGCAACCAGAATCGCCATCTTAGAAAAGAAATCAACAACAACAAAAACACAGTCATTTCCCCACTTGGTGGATGGGAGGCCCGACATGTAGTCCATTGAGATGGATTCCCATGGCTTGTCAAGAGTAGGAAGAGGGTTGTACATGCCCTATTTCTTAGTGGTCGGTTTGGCAATAGTGCAGGCAGTGTAGGACCTGATATACTTGTTGACCTCCTGTCGAAGTTTCGGCCAGTAGAAATGTTTCTGCAGAATCGACACTATCTTTTAGACACCGAAGTGTCCTGCCACCCGACTATAGTGGGCTTCCCAGATCATCTTCACTTGCTCTCTTTATGGAACACAGATATGGCCCAAACGACACAACAACCCATCCTGAAGATGGAAATTATCAACAACTGCATTTGCACCCAACATTTGGTAGGTGGTGGTGAAGTCAATGTCTGTCTCATAGAGTAGGGGCCATCCAGAGGTCTCATGGCCGCAAGAGTCTAGCACCGTGGTGAGTGCCATGACTAGTGGTCTAATGAGGCAATCAGTAACGTCATTGGTGCTTCTTGTTTTATAATTGATGTTGAGGTGGAATTGTTGAAAGTATGTGGACCACTTTTGATGGCAGTCATTCTACAATTTTCCCTATGTCTGCATGAACTGTAGTGGCTTATGATTAGTGTGGATGACTGTCTCCTTCCCAAGAATGTAATGTCTCCACTGGAAATATGCTTGCACAATGTACATTTATTTTTTGTAATTAGGTTACTTACGGACAGTATTTGAAAGTGTCTCACTATGATAGGCCATGGGGTGGTCATGTTGAGTGAGAATGGCACCCACGGCATAGTCTGAAGGATCTGTCTTGATCTCAAAGGGATGTTGCAGGTCTGGTAGTGAAAGTATTGGGGTTGAGAAAAAGCGTTGCTTCAAATCATCGAATGCTTGTTGTTGGGACCGACCCCACACAAATTTTGCCTTACCACCACCCCTGTTTATTTGGCTGAGGACCCATGCAATATGGGAGAATCCCAGCATGAACCTGCGGTAGAAATTGGCAAGGCCTAAGAAGCTTCGAAGCTCAGTGAGTGTGGTTGGGGCTAGCCAGTCACAGATGACTTGGATCTTGGTTGGATCCACATGTATGCCATGTTGATCAATGATGTAGCCCAGGTAATGGACCCTATCCATGCCGAAGGATCATTTTTCCAAGTTGGCGTATAGCTTGTGCTTCCGTAGGGTGTGCAGAACCTGTTGAATATGCTGCAAGTGTTCAGCCCAAGTCTTGATGTAAATTAGAATGTCATCCGGATATACCACTACAAAAGTATTGGTGAATGGTTGCAAGATATCCTCCATCATCCTCATGAAAGTGGTTGGAGCATTTGTCAAACCAAAGGGCATGACTAACCATTCAAAAAGGCCTTCCTTTTACTTGAAGGTGATCTTGCATACATCTGTTTGTTCTATCAGGACCTAGTGGTAGCCAGACTTCATATCAATCTTACTAAAGTATTTGTCCCCCGTAAGTTGATCAAGGAGGTCGTCGATTCGGGGAATCAGGTACCGATTTCTGACATGTTGGGTACTGGTTCCTAACTGTGTTTTTTTTTAGGGCTCGATAATCAATGTTGAGTCGCCGGGTTCCATATTTATATTATTCAAAGCCTGGTAATCAATATAGAGTCGTCAGGTTCCATATTTCTTTTGTACCAACACGATTGAGCTCCCACAAGGTGATGATCTGGGATGGATGTGTCCCTTGTGGAGTAGTTCTTGGATCTGTCACTTGATCTCCTCATTCTCTAACAAAGAACAACGATAGACTAGCCCATTGGATAGTGGTGCATCGGGGGTCAGATCGATGGGGTGCTTGACCTGACAGATATAAGTCGCACCACTTCCTGGTGTCTTTCTTTCTCTTTCCGATGTCCTTCTTTGCTTGCGGCTTTGACTAGTTTTCCTGATACTTTCCATCTTTGCTCTGACCTTTATTCTATGGGTTGGGGCTGCCCTTTCCTATCTTTTGTGGTGAGGGGTTCCTAGGCCCAAATAGCCGCGTCTTTTGTTTTAGCTTCTGCTCGATTTTGACAGCATATCTGTAGGTCGCGCCCAAGGATGAGATATCTAGAAATTTCATTTCGGTCTAGATGTATCTATGCAGAGCACCGCAATACTTGAGCACTAGATATCACTCTGAATCTTTGATACCCAGCTTGGTGTGCAAGGTATGGAAGATATTTGTGAAATCTGGCACTGCTTGGTCTCTTTCTTGCCGCAATGTGGTCCATTTGCTATACAAGTTGTCATAACTTTCGATAGGGTAGTATTGTTCCTTAATAGCATCCCTAAAGGATTCCTAGGTGGCCTTGACTGAAAATAATGAGGGTTCCTCTGTTTCCTTTTGCTCACAGAATGTTTCCCACCAATCTGTGACATGGGGAACGGCTTTGAGGAGAGAAAAAGTAATTTTTTCTCTATTCGAAAAGTTATGGACAGAAAAATACCCTTCTAGTAGATTTAACCACTTGTCTACAGCATATACATCTATCTAAACTTCAAATATAGGAATATTGAAGTTGATTTGTACCTTGAAGGGGGCGGCACCTTCGTTCGAAGAAGATGCATCGCATGTTGGTAGTCGCTGAAGGATTTACGTGAAACTATCCATCATCTCGTTCCTCTATTGTGTGAGGGATTCCTCAATCAACTGTTTGAAAGGATATCCTGTCTCATCATCTTTATTTTCTCCTTCCATGAAAGGTCACTTGGGCGTGTGAGAGTTGTTGTCCTCAAGAGAAAAAAAGCTCGAGACCCAAGTCTTTGTACTCTGACCTCGTTGGGGACATGCATTAAGAAGACAAGGAGAAGACCGCTCTGATGCCATTGATCTGGATTTTGTGAGTAGAACAAAATTAATACATATTATTAATAGGTGCTTAACACAAAATAACAAAGAAATAGTAAAATTGGTTTTCTATTCAATAAGGAAATAAGTTGGAAACTGTAAAATGCAGCGGAAACAAGCTTGCTGGAATGGTGGTGTCTTATCTCTGAGAAGAGATGTGACGGATGCACTCATTCACAAGAAGATGATTAAATGAGGCTCTCAAGGCCTTTTTACAATAAACAATAGTTTCCTCAACGTCCAAAAACCTAACCCTAGGAGATGAAGCGCCAAAAGTCATGTGGGCCCCGTTTGGGTAATTCAGTACATCAACTTCCCGGGGTCGTAACTTTTGCATATGATATCCATTTTAGGCGTATGATATCCCATTGGAAAGATCTATCCCAGGAATGCAACAGTTGCACAATAAACATACCCCAAAAAACGTCGTTTAGGGCCTCAAAACGGCTCCGGAAGTTCAGGACCCGAAAAACTACTAAAAATAGTAAATTCTCAAAATTGCTAGAGAGTTGTTTTGAGCCAGCTGGAAAAGGTGGGTGGCCACCGATATCCACCTGGATCAATCCTCCCTCCTTAGGAAGAAATGGTTTCCATTTCATTGATTTCCCCCATCATATGAGGAAATGTCTGCTGAATTTGGCCCCGGGTGAGCCACTTGCCTTGGTGCAGGAGCTTCCCTACTTTGACGACTCGATAAAGCCGGATCCTTTGTTGTTGAGTGCCCTTGATCTATGTGTCCACAATATGATCACTAGATTCATGTTGTATGCAGTCAGGGTTGAGCTTTGTTGGTGTTAGTTGTTATGCTACGTTTGAGGTGTCCAATAATGGTGGGAAATAAGGTCGAAGGAGGTCCACGTTGAACACTAGGTGCAGGCCAAGGAAAGGAGGAATGTTGAGCTCAAAAGCATTATCCCCCATGGCCTTGGTGATAGTGTACGGCCCATAACGGAGTGGGTGAATCTTCTGATGGGGTCCTGTAAGGCGTTCTTTCTACAAGAGCAACCACACTTTGTCTCCCACCTGAAACTTATGTGGCACCCGATGTTGATCATGGCATTGTTTGTACTTGTCATTGGACTTCTATAGGATATCCTGAACCTGTTGGCGGATGTGCTGGATTCGCTTAATGAACCGGGTGGCTTTGTCAGCTTCAGTTGGAGCAGGAGATGAGTCGATCGAGGTGACCACAAGGGGAAGTGCAACATTTATGGGACCCAATGGTTGGAATCACAACCCCACCTAAAAGGGGATATGGTTGGTTGATCTATGAAGGAATCGGTTGTAGCTATGTTGGACATAGGGAAGGCTCTCATCCCATGTGCGAGGGTGTTTTGAATTATATATGCAAAGGATATGCACAATAACTTGATTTACAACCTCAGTTTGGCCATCTGTCTGGGGGATGAAGGCCGTGTATTTGGTGAGCTTTGTGTCCAGTGATGACCAGAGGCTCGACAAGAATGTGCTGAGAAATCAACTATCTCGATCTAAGACAATGGTTTGTGGGATTCCAAAATGTACCCATACTCATTTAAAGAAGAGCTTAGCAGTGGCCTCTGTTGTGATGCTCTTCTTGCAAGCAACCAGAATCGCCATCTTAGAAAAGCAATCAACAACCACAAAAACACAGTCATTTCCCTTCTTGGTGGACAGGAGGCCCAACATGTAGTCCATTGATATGGATTCCCATGGCCTGTCAGGAGTAGGAAGAGGGGTGTACAGGCCCTGTTTCTTAGTGTTCAGTTTGGAAATAGCATAGGCAGTGCAGGACCTAATATACTTGTTGACCTCCTGTCGAAGTTTCGGCCAATAGAAATGTTTCTTGTAGCATCGCCACTGTCTTTGCGACACCGAAGTGTCCTACCACCCGACTATAGTGGGCTTCCCAGATCATCTTCACTCACTCTCTTGATGGAACATAGATATGGCCCAGACGACACAAAAACCCATCCTGAAGATGGAAATTATAAACAACTGTGTTTGCACCCAACATTTGGTAGGTGGTGGTGAAGTCAAGGTCTGTCTCATAGAGTTGGGGCCATCCAGAGGTCTCATGGTCGTAAGAGCCTAGCATCATGGTGAGTGACACGACTGGTGGTTTTCTAAGGCAATCAGCGATGCGATTGGTGCTTCCTATTTTATACTTGATGTTGAGGTGGAATTGCTACAAGTATGTGGACCACTTTTGATGGTGGTCATTCTGCAACTTTACCTGTGTCTACATGAACTATAGTGGCTTATGATCAGTGTGAATGATTGTCTCCTTCCCAAGAATGTAATGTCTCCACTGGCGACAGGATTTCACAATGGAGTACATTTCTTTGTCGTAAGTAGCGTACTTAGGGACAGTATCTGACAGTGTCTCACTATGATAGGCCATGGGGTGGCCGTGTTGAGTGAGAACGGTGCCCACAGCATAGTCTGAAGCATATGTCTCGATCTCAAAGGGATGTTGCAGGTCTGGTAGTGAAAGTACTAGGGCTGAACACAAGCACTGCTTCAAATCATCGAATGCTTGTTGTTGGGACCTCCAGTGGTATCACATGTTAAAGTGAGTGGTTTTCCCATAGGGAAAATCCATGTGAAACCAATGAACCACGACTATGTATCATGCCCCGATACCACCTCTTTCATATCCAAATATCACTAAAGGTCGAGCGGGTTGTGGGTGTGAGGTGTTTTATGCGTCGCTGACCTTGAGATATGGTGCACGCTTGTATCTAAGTCATCGATATTGTTCAATTATTTAGGCACATTGAAATTTTGACCATTAGCCCCAGATTGCAACCCCTACTCACTGATATAAGCCCCCAACTAGTGTGCCATCTCGTGTGAGTACATTTTAAGACCCCTGTGGCCTATATTAAGCTATTTTTTGTAGAATTAATCCCTCCTTACTCATTTTACAACCTTTTCCACTTAAATACTCACTGTTAAGCTCGATTATTCTATGAATCAGGCTCCAAGTGGAATTCTCTCTCTGACAAAATAAGACCCAAAGTTGAAACTGCCCCTCAATACACAATGCTTAAAAAACAAATTAAGCCTGTACTAAGATTTGGTATCACAATGAGGTTGAGAATTCACATAAAAAGGCATGGCATGATAGCCACATAAGGTACACAAGCTTTGAGAAAGGTGACTTGGTGTTGCTATACAACAACAAGTACCTCAAACAACCTAGTAAATTCCAGATGCAGTGATTGGGCACATTCATGGTTGCAACAATTCATGATTCAAGAGCAGTAAAGTTGGACTAACTAGATGGAGAGATTTGGGAGGGATGGGTGAATGGCACCCACCCAAAAACTTTCACTCCTCCTCAACACTAAGTTGTGATTCTCTTGAAAAGGGTATTCATATAGTGTTGTTGTTTTGGTCAAATCAATAAGGCTCATCCTATGAATGAGCCAGTTGGTCTAGTAAAATAATATTAACCTCACATATAAGAATTATTTACTTGAGTTCAACTAGATTTAAGAATATTTTAATCAGTTTTACTTTGTAATTTTATTTTAATGTTTCTTGAAGGATAAGCATTGTTAAGAACCAAATATCAAAATAGCATAAAAATCAAAATAAGTACTCAACGCCTTGACAAAGATAGAAAATTAGATAATGAGCCTCTTCAAGGGGGAAACCTCCTTATAAATCATACGAATTCACAAATACAAGATTATTCCAAATGAAAAGGTCTCCTTTGTATAAATAGGAGACTAGGAGGTACAATTACAACTAATGGACCCAAGCCGACATAAATAAAATAAAAATACTAATGTAATATTCCCCAATTAATGGGTATTGTGCCACAATTTAGGGCTTAACATGCCCCTCCCCTTCACACAAGTGTTTTCCTCAACACTTGAGTAGTTATGGATGCTTCTGTATAAAAGACTCATCTTCCCACGTGGAATCTTCAACAGGTAGTTTCTTCCACTTAGTGAGATACTCTGAAATTGATTTATTCCTCAACTGGCAAATTCCTGTGGCAATGATAGCTTCAGGCTCCAATATGTTTTTTCCTTCCTCATCAAGTTCTGGAAATATAGTTTGAAGTAGGATATTGTCACCTATAACCTTCTTTAAGCATGAAACATGGAAAACTCGGTATACTCGCGAAGATGAAAGCAACTCCGATTTGTATTCCATAGTACCATTCTTTTGCAACACCTTATAAGGGCCATAGTAATTAGCGATAATTTATTATCCTTATTAGCTTGCTTGAGGGACAATTGTTTGTATGGTTGTAGTATTAAAAACAACCAATCCCCTAGTTCAAAATTTATTTCACTATGATGTTGATATGCTTGTTGTTTCATGCGATTTTGTGCCATGGTCAGGTTGTCCTTTAAGAGTTATTGTTGATGCTCGATGTGATCTTCCACTGCTTCAACCTTAGACTTTTATTTTAGATAAGAAGTGATGGATGGTGGGTGATATCCATAAAGCACCATAAATGGTATCATTTTTGTTGCAATATAAAAGGAAGTGTTATACCACCATTCTACCAAGGTTAACCACTTGAACCATTGTGTTTGTTTAACAGAGACAAAGAAACGAAGGTAGCCTTCCAGAAATTTGTTCACTATCTCAGTTTTTCCATCAGATTGAGGATGATAATATGAACTATGATCCAATTGGGTACCCAAACAAAAAAATAATTCTATCCAAAAATGTCCAGTGAATATAGTCTTTGTTCCAAGAAGTATTTAATATTTTCATGATCTGTTTGACCTTGAAGTGCCTACCTATTAGGTAAGGGCGCCATTGATTCAATGCATGTAATATTGCCATCATTTTCTTCTCATAAATGGGTTTGTTTAAGTCATTTCCCGTGAGTGGACGACTTTCAAAATCAAGGGGCATTCCTTCTTGCATTAGAACAACACCAATGCCATTTCTCGAGGCATTACATTCCACAATAAAGGTTTTTGTGAAGTCTGGTGTTGTCAAAATAGGAGATTTTCACATTTCTTCTTTAAGTTGTTAAAAAGATTGAGTTTCTTTTGGATTCCATGAAAAATGCATCCTTCTTAGTTAATGTAGTTAAAGGTGTTGTTATTCTTCCATATTTCTAAACAAACTTGCGGTAGTAACTTGTCAAATCCAAAAATACCCTAAGATTCTTCAATGTTTTGGGAATCTGCCACTCCATCATGGCTTTAATATTGTTAGGGTCTACCTTGACACCTTCATGAGATACAATATGGCCCAAATACTCTACCTCCTTCACCCCAAAGAAACATTTTGAAGGTTTGGCATATAATTTTTTCTCCTTTAGTAGTTGTAGCACCCTGTCAACATGTCAAATATGATATTCCCAAGACTTGCTATAGATTAGTATATCATCAAAAAATACTAACACAAATTTTTGAAGGAAGGGATTGAAAATGGAATTCATCAACCCTCAGAATGTGGAAGGTTCATTCTTAAGGCCAAAAGGAATGACCAATAATTCATAATGGCCTTCATGAGTTTTGAATGTTGTTTTTGGGATATCTTCTTCCTTCATTCTAATATGATGGTACCCTGAATGGATATCCAACTTTGTGAAGTAGATGGCTCCATGTAGTTCATCTAACAATTCATCGATGATGGGAATGGGAAACTTATCTTTAATGGTGATGTTTTTTATCTCTCTATAATATGGACACCTACACCATGAGCCCTCTTTCTTGAGTACCATTACCACTAGTGCATAGTAATAACTTTGGCTAGGTCTAATAATTCCAACGTATAACATTTATTCAACCATACGCTCAACTTCACTCTTATGGGAATAAGTGTACTTGTAAGGCCTGATGTTAGGAGGAACACTCCCATAAATTAAGTGAATAGCATGATCATGATCTTGAGTGGGTGGAAGAGATCTGGGAATATCTTCAAATACTTTGGAATGATTATCAATGATCCCTTGGAGACATAGGGGAATATATGGCTTAGATGTTTGAACATCTAGTGAGCATAATTGCACAATTACACCATGATGCCTCTTTTTCAATAATATTTTCATGCCATTAGAGTTTACCACCTTACTAGGTTTCCATGTGATACCCCTTAACTCAAATTCCTTTCCTTCCAATGAAAATTTCATGAAAAATTCTTGAAAATTAAAATCCATTTTTCCCAATGATTGTAACCATTGGACTCATAGTATGACATCAGCACCACCCATGGGTATAAAAATAATTAGAATATGCATTGCATATTCCCCCATAGTAAGATTGGTCTTATGGAATTTTCCTGAGAAATTGATAGTTCCTCTATTTTCAATCATTACTTGAAAATATGGTGTTGGATATAAAAATCAATTGAGAGCTTTGGCTAATTTACAATGAATGAAATTATGAGTACTACCAAAATCAATTAGCACTATTACCTTTTTATTTTTGATATATCCTTCGATCTTGAGGGTTTGAGGAGTGATAATTCCATCCAATTCATGACATGATATGGTGGGAGTCATCTCTTCAGAATAAATCTCTTTTATATCTTCATCATGAGATGGTTTTTGTTCTTCTTCTTCTTCTTCGTCCTCTTCACAATCTATGTAGAACAATTTCTTCTCACCACACTTATGTTCCTTACTATACTTGTTGTCACAATTAAAGCATAAACCCTTTTCTTTTCTTTCTTCCAATTGTTGAGGTGTCAACCTTGTAGGTTGAGTTGGTTTAGAAAAAGGAACATTATTCTCTCGATAGATGTTAGGGGTGGTCATTCTAGTAGCCATAGCCATATTTTTACTTTCAACATTTTTTCCACCCTGAATGCATTCTCTAATGATTTGGGTTCCCAAAGGTGAACCTCATGTTGAATATTATTCTTTGAATTTCCTATGAAGATATCAATCAGGTGCTCATTTGGAATATTCATTACCTTTATATTCAATCTTTGGAAGTTCTGAATGTGTTCTGCAACTGAACCCTTTTGCTTGATATTTATCAATTCGTTGAAGAAGATATTGCTCCTTGTATCTTCATAGTGTGTTATCATTTATTTCGTGAAAATTGTCCAAGTGACAAGTGATTTGCGAGAACAAATCCATTGATATTACACAAAATGATTAGGCTCTAAATATAAGGATGCAATTCGTACCTTTTGTGTGTGTGGCACATCATGTAGATCAAAGAACTGCTCCATTTGGAGTATCCATGTGATTGGATCCTTGCCATCAAACTTCCTCATATCGATCTTAGGAAAGTGGTTTTTCTTCAACCCAAATCTGGAGATTTTTCAGTTTTGATTCAACTTCCTTATCTCCTCATCATGAATTTCATGGGATACATTGTCACTTTCAGGTGACCTCTCTATTAGAAAAAATTTCAACTCTTCCATGATCTCCCCTTTTAATCCATCCATATTAGTATCAATCATCTCTTCTAGCTTAGATTTAGTTGAATCCATCATCCTTTGTAGTTCATCTTTTGTTACTACCTTCTTTTGTAAATCATCTATGTCCTTTCTCATTTCTTCACCTTCATTAAGAGTTCAAGTAGGACTTTCTGAGGAATTATTTGGTGTAGAAGTTCCCTTCTTAGGTGTCATGTTGGCCAAGTATCACTGCAAGGTAAGAATTCCTAATTGGATTAGGTAGGGGTCCTCATAGAAAAGGGAGTGTTGAGTGTTATAGCTCTCTAATATACATGCAGGGTCCAATGATAGTAATCAACCCAATATCTCAAGGAACTAAATAAGGATACTTGACCATGCCCTTAGCCATCCTATCCAACTACCCATGTACTAGAGAGTGATCTGCCCAAGTGTTGTTCTCAGTGTACTATAGCAACAACTTGACCAAATGGTTTACTCGGTTGGTCTTAGGATTCTAGGGGGACTCCCAATATACGCTAGGTACATGGGAGCTCAAATATATAGTAGTGTTGTCTAATTTGCAATCATTCGAAAGGGGCCTTCTGATATACTCTAGGTACATGGAAGAACCACACTTTCCCCGGGTTGTAGTGCTGACAAGTAACGACAAATCCTGCATTTAGAGATGTTAGAATACGTATGTACCTAAAACTCCCTAATATTCTCCCAGTTTTATGTGATACTCATTTTATCCCAATTTATTCCACTTTTTGAATCACCACAATTGTATCTTCTAGTCAAAATATATGTAAATTTCCAAAAATAAAAATGCACCTTTTAAAACCTTGATTTAGAGATTGTTCAAATAGTCGATCTTTCTTCTACTATAGCTCCACAATTTTATCCCTTCTATGTCTAAATTTTTTTCCTAAGGTATCTTGATCTATCTTCTTTCCAACCCCATAGTTTAGACCAATATTGGATTCTTCGAGTGAATGATAACTTTCCAAACATGTGCTGATTTTTTTCCCTTTCAGGAGAGAGAACTTGTACGGCCTTCCACATGTCACTGGATTCACGTCAGAACTTGAAATATGCACCCATAAAACCTTTTTTTTGTACCCTAACCAATGGAATAGGTTTCACTCAATTTTGAGGTATGTAGCTTCCTATATAACATTTTTCCCAAGAACACTTGTTTTAGACTGAAATTTGGACCATCCAAAAACCCTAATTTTCTCAGAGAATAAATTTTGTAGTAAAGTGAATCAAGGGATGAAATTTTTACAAAATATACTTCACTATTCTTGCTTCATACTGTAAAAATTTAAAAACCTAAAACCAAGCCAAAATAAATTGGGAGTGAAAATTGAAATATGTTTCAGACTAGTTTCAGGACTAGTCAAAAACCCTAACTTGAACAGAATTCATCTCCAAAAATATAACGAACCAAGATATGGAAGTTTGACCCAAGTTATCTCTATATGTCTCCTATACACCATATAAATTCCATATCCTGAAACCTTCTATAAAAAAATGTGTAGTGAGAATTCCAAGAAGACTTGTTTTGAAGAAGCCGGTCCCAAGGATTGTCTAGATTTGATTCCAAATGTTAAGAACCAAATATCAAAATAACATGAAAACATCATAATAAGTATGCAACACCTTGAAAAAGAGATAAATTCATATATTAAGCCTCGTCGATGGGGAAACCTCCTTAAACATCATATGAATTGACAAATACATGATGATTCCAAATGAAAATGTATCCTTGGTATATATATAGGAAACTAGAAGGTACAATTACAACTAATGGACCCAAGCTGACATAAATAAAATAAAAATAGTAATGTAATATGCCCCAATGAATGGGTAATGTTCCACGATTTAGGGCTTAACAGGAACCACCTCTGTAGTCGAGGGGAAATCCTCATTTTAATTTTTTCTACTCTTAGGGTTACATCCATAGAAGGTATTTGAGTTGTGCCAAGAAAATGTCTTTGGGTTTCATCAAGATGCCACATACTAGTTGGGGGAAAATAAAATATTTTAGTTGCAGCATCACTTTACAAAGTTGGGATCATAACTAGAAAATATTGACACTCATGTCAAAAGTTGTGGGTTTTCCAATAACAACCACATGCATTTAATACTTGCACTTAGTCATAATAGCTCAAATGATGAACTTAGGAGTTAAAGGGGAAACTTATAGGGGTAAATTTAGTAGTCAGGCGGGTTATTTCATGCTATCATTCAGATTTATTTAATGTCATCATTTATTTCTATATTGGTTGAAATATGATAGTAAATGCAGCCAAAAAAGGTTGTAATTGCCACATGATCTAGTTACTTTTTTAGGATTTTTGGAAAGATTTGGTTTCCTTTTTAAGTTATGAAGGATCCAAATAGTGGTCGAATTAATGAAAACTAAAACTCTGTTATTCTTTGTCCAATATGTTTAACCTAACACCACCAAATTATTAAGTCACTCTACAGATTGGTCACTTGAAGAAGAAGAGAGGAGCCTAGAACTAGTAAAGAGATAGTTGATGCATGTGCACTAGAACGAAGACTAGAGAACCAAAATCCAGGAGATTAATGAAGAACTTCCACTTGCGTATAGAAGGAGGGAGCCAAGGATGGACAATATGGGAAAGGTAAATATCATAGTAATTCCCGAGAGGAAATAAGTTATTCCTAATGATCCCATGGACCCCCAATTCTTACAAAGGAGATATTTCAAAGGAAACATAGATTATACGCCAATTGTTTTCCATGACTTCACATATATGGAACAATTTCCAAACCTCCATCCTACATACTATATGCAAGAAATTCATCATGATAATGGATAGATGAGGTAGGAATTAATTGATGAACTTCATCCACTTTGTATGTCATCATTTTCAAATATGTTGCAAGTTCTAACCTTTGGTAGCTCAACACCCATGCATAAGTGCATAAAATTCCTATTGAGAAGATTGCACTAGGGAAAGATATGGATAGATAAGCCATAACATTTCTCCATTAAACTTGTTTGAGACCTCACTAATCTATCAATGGATGGCCTAGAAGTTAGCACAACCTTCCAACAACAAAAGAGGGTCAAGAAAGTAGAGAGGAATAATTATACACACATTAAAAAATACATAGATACAAAAAAGGATCTGATATTAACTCCATCAACTTAGTCCTAGTTCGAATGGTAGAAAGGATTCTTAAATGTAGGATAGTGTGGAAGAATTGAAAAGGGGAATGCAAATTAGACATCCTCTCCATAGTGGAGGTGTGCGCACAATGATGACACGTGAACTAGTATCAGCCTTTTTTTAATGAGTTCATTAAATCCACTCTTGAATATTATGAGAAGACTCACTTTTGAACTATGGTTACTTCTTAATAGAGTTCACAATGTTCAACCAGGAGCCACTTAAAGGATGAAATATCTTTCCGTCATAGAAATATCTGGTCTCAATAGTGTTTGCACCATGGAGGGAAAGAAAGGAAGCTAATGAATTTTAGTTCAATGAAAAGGATTTTATAGCCTAGTATAAAACAATGGAAAAAATGACCAAACATTATCCCCGTTTGCCAACAAAGTTCATCAACCACTACTTGAAGTGGTTAAATTTTGAA
>SNQJ01S0196917.1:0-17348 GCA_010110895.2 Picea sitchensis
GAGTCTAAGAGGGAGTGTTAAATATATTGTACCCTCAACAGTATGACCGTACACTGCCAGCTGTACTGGACAGTTGTACTTTCTATTTTCGTCTTGCTTGAGCATATATAGCTCAACCATCTTACATTGTAATGCACAGCTTAACCTCTTCAGTTCTGTTCTGTACTTCTTCATACATTTGAATATACTATTCTTTTCTCTCTGCATTTCTCTGTCCTTCACAATTTATCATCTATGTTGCAACACCCTGTGGATACTGCAGCCTCAAAAATAGGATGTATCTATGTTGCAAAACCCTGTGGATTACTGTGGATACCAAGCGTGGACGAATGGATTGATTTGTCGGAATACCAAGCTGCAGGCCGTTTAATTGCGGAATAGGCATCCACCTGCTACAGGAAAATCATCCCAAAAAAAATGAAAACAATCACATATCCTCTCAAGTATATTACTGTAGCTGAAATGTTCCTACTGGAAGTTCAAGAGGGAGGAGGAGAACCCAGTTTTAGTGGATTTATACGAGGACCATTGGTTGTTTGTACTTAGCATCACACATACACTCTATCAAAACAATGGATATAATGACTGGGAAATATTTATTTGGATGCTACCATGTAATCTTGCTGCTCAGACTTCTTTCTCACTATTCAGTTCAAGCTCTCTAAAGAAGATATTACCAATGTTTCATAACTTTCTCATCAATTAATTTATTATTTTATGTTTTAAAGATATTTTAATTTGTTTTTCTGTTTTGTAAATTATATTATTATTTTATGTTTTAAATATGTTATAATTTGTTTTACTTTTGTAAATTATATAATTTTATGTTTTAAAGATGGTTTAATTAATTTTTTTTTTGTTTTGTATGTTATATTATGTTATGTTTTAAAGATAATTAATTTGTTTTTCTGTTTGGTCAATTAATTAATACTAATTACTTGGTTAGATTGGTATAAGGATGAATACAAATATTTATTTTAATACTATTTCCTCATATTTGTCTCTCACTTTCCAAGTAAAATATAGGCTTAAAAATATTACAATTTTAAAAAATATATTTTTCTATTCACATACCTAATTTCATAATCAATAATTAAATACAATTTTGTGAAATTTTATTTTTAATGTTTTTTGTTTTTGTTTTTGAGTACATTGAATTTATTTTTGAATTTTGAAATGTGAATGTTTTTAATTCTAATAAAAAACAAAACAAAACATAAAATAATTAGACAACTTCTTAAAGTAATATCTAAATATTGTTTTATCCAATACATACTTTAAAAGTAATATTTCCTCAAATAATATTGGATTTTTAATTTATAAAGAATTAAATATATTGGATTTTTAATATAGAAGGAATTAAATATTAAAGATAATTTCTTTAACTATTGTCCACACCATAGTGAAACATTCTTAATTTTAGTCACTTTTGGTTAATCATAGTTAATCATGATCAAACCATATCTACATCCTCGTGAAACATTCTTAATTTTAGTCATTTTTGGTCAATCTTAATGAACCATGGTCAAACCATATCTACATTCTCTACTATAGTTAACATTAATCAACTATTATCATCCATTGCCAACCATACTTAACAAAAGTCAATCATGTTCAACCATAGTCAACATGGTCATCTATAATTAAGTACTTAATCATAGTAGAACATGGACAACCATAATTAACCATGATCAAGCATGGTGAGCCATGCATCAACTCTACCATGCAACATAACCATCTACGAATGCAACAATTCAACTATAGTCAACCACAATCAAACATGGCCAACTATAGTCAACCACATTCAAACATGGTCAATCGTAGTCAACTATAGTCAAACATAGTCAATCATGGTTAACAATGGTCAAACATAGTCAATCATGGTCAAACCATCACTAACCATAGTTAAACACAGTGAACCATAATTAGTTGTTATCAAACATAATCAAACATGGTTAAAGATGGTCTATCATAGTCAACCATGGTTAAACATGGTCTAACATATCCAACCATCATTAACCATAGTTAAACATGTTGAGCCATATTAAACCATAGTTAAACATGGTCAACCATAGTCAATCATTATTAATCATAGTCCAACATGGTTAACCATGTCTAACCATACTATGGTCAACCATGACCAACTATAGTCAACCATGGTCAAACATTGTCAATCATAGTCAAACATGCTTAACTATGGTCAACAATGTCTAGCCACAATCAACCGTGGTAAAAAATAGTCAACCATGGTCAATTGTAAGAAAACATGGATAATAAAAACCAATCATAATCAACCATGGCTAACCAAGGTCAATAATAGTGAAGCAAAGTCAACCATAGTAAAACAAGTCAACCAAATTCAACCATAATCAAACTTAGTCAATGGAAGTTGACAGTAAAAAAAATTCAATCAAGGATGGCCTTCAAACATACTCAATCATACTCAAGAGTGGTTTCCTTCTTCAAACAATCATCAATTAAAATATTTTTAATAATAATTATTATTAAAATAAGGCTAAGCCTCAACCACTTAATATTAATAATAATAAATGTTAACTTGAAGGTGCACATACCCTACTCCCTCTAGATTTGAACTTATGAACTACAAAAAAACACATATTCTTAATCACATAACCCAATCAAACTATACATATTAAAATATTTCATATCGTATTTATATAATTTTATAAAACTTATAATATTATAATATAATAATATAAATAAATTAATTATAAATTGAATTCTTCCTCTCTATTCTTTCATAGTGTTCTATACCAAGTTTTATTATAATAATTTATATTTTAATAAACAATTTCACTATTGTGATTTTTGATATATATATATATATATATTAAAATTCAACCAATAATTTTATAAATTGTTATATTATAGAATTACAAATGATACATATAAAATAAAATATAATTTATAATATTAAAAATTAATATAAACTTCTTTAAATAATAAAAATGGTTTCCCCACACATGCATAAGTTCTTCAATTTAGCAGTTAAGTAGAGATTCCGTAAACCTAGGTTGAGAACCTCATTGTTCTTATATTTAAAAGTGGAACTTAAATTAATCCCTATAATTATATGACCATTATTGTTAGTAAATGAGAAACACTTCCACTCTAATTCTAGAAAGGAACAAAGATTTAGTCAAGAAAGTAAATGACAAAGAAAACACATGGTAACCTTATTTCTTTACACAAGAACAACCATGTAGTCAATTCAACTTACATCTACATGACCAACCACTAAAACAATTTCTCTAAAAATCAACTTTTACAACTACAACAAGCCTTATTTATAGGCTCTACAATAGGAAAAACCCTAAATAAAAGGTCCTAAAAAATAGTTGCAGATCCATGCAGATCATTTGTTATGAATCTTGTGAATTTCAGGATTATGTTATAGTCGACTTTAAGTCAGTTTACTAATCAATTACGAGTCGACCTCCATTTGGTATTTAGTCGGTTTCCATGTGCCCACTTGTCAACCTATTGGCCTTGCTATCAATTTATTCGACTTCTACTTTACCCGATCGAACCACCTTGACCTTCTAATTTCACTATCATTCGATCCACCTTGACTAGAATTTCACTGCAAAGAATATTACAACCCAAAATTCTCCCACTTGTTGTCTTCTTTGCTGAAACCGAGATATTTTTGAAGTCTTGTTCACAGACCTAGGGTAGCAATTCCCATTGCCTCTCTACATCATTATAATTTCAAAACACTCACAGACTTGGTCAAATATTCTTCTATGTTTTGCAACATGTCTATTGTTGGTTGTGGAGCCTGATTATCTTCCGAGTTCATAGGTTTGTTTTAGTCATGTTTGGATCCCATTTCCTGACAAGTGGGTGTGGAGGGATTTTCCCACTACTATTTTCATTAGGGGTGTCCATGGGTGGGTGAAGACAATTAATGGATCCCCCCCTTATGGGGGATTCAAGGGAAGCACCCCCAAACTAGAATTTTAGGAAAAATTGTCTTGTAAAATATTGGAATTCCATAGTCAATCTTGACTGTTCATTATAAGATCGCATATCTGACGGTAGAAGTCATGTTAGAGATTTTTTTTCTAGAAGACAACCTTGATTTATATATGAGGGAATTGTATTGCAGTTGTGAGTGATAGAGAATATTGTATTTGAGAGAGCTTGTGAGGGAAGGAAGAGGAAGTTACAACGGGGGTGTTGTAGGTTGTATCCCTTCATTTTTGCTAGATGATAAAAATTACGGACCTAACAATTTCTTTGGTGGACATAGCCTACATTGGGTGAACCACGTATATCTATGTCTCTTGTGACATCTCCCCAAAATAAATATTTTTATTTTTGTGTACTGGAAATTTATTTTGGTTTTTAGCAAATTCGAATCTGAAAATTTTTGCCATTTATGACAATTTTGATTTTCAAATTTAATAATTGTGTTTAATTATTGTGACTGTTGGGCAGAGATCTGTTTGGACTCAACTAACTATTTGACCATGAAACTTGTATCACAAAAGAATATTTATATTAACTACAGGAGGACAAATGGAACAACCATGTTAAAAAATCTGCTGACCATGACTCCATGAGTGGGGAACAAGTTGGAAATGCCTCTAGGATGATGATTACAAGTGGAAAATCATAGATTTGGCCACAGGGAGCCCCTGAAAATCAGGGATTAAGAAAGCTGCGAAAATCCCCAAAGGAGGGAAAAGACCTGGGAAAAAAAAATGGATAAATAGCATATGCGAGGAGGTAGGACGCTGCCAAGTACGCTAGAAAAGGATTCCTGAGCTCTCTTGTTGTTATGAACACTGTGGATTGAGTGTGAGGAAAGATGAGCTTGCTGAAACAGACTTGTCTTGTTGTTATGAACATTGTTGAATAAGTGTGAGGCAAGAGGAGAACTGTTGGAATTGAAGGACATTGTTGAGGAGGAGTTTCCAAGTTCACCCTCATGGATTCATAGTCAGGGTAGGGGGTGAATCGAGCAAGTGACTTTGGCTGCCCTGTTCTACGGTTGGGAGGAACGTGGTTGTTCCCTTTGTCTTCCCGCAGATTGGATTTAGATATGTTGATCTACCCCCTCTCTATTATGAATGATTATGTTTTTATTTCGATGTCTTAATAATCCGAACTGGAATGATGTCCACTCTTTGTCTGAGTGATTTTTTTGAGGCATTGTATTGATTAAATTGGAACTGTAACGTTTTTTCCAATTCTGTTTGTTATGGGGAATATACGTGAAGAACATATGTAATTATATTTCTATGGAAAGAGGGGATTAACGACAAAGAGGCAGATCATCTCTGTAGATAAACCCCCATAAAACCAAAACTCACATCCCTCGGAACATCATTATTAATGACCAATCTCTGATGGAATGATATTCTTAACTATGTATTTACATAGATGCATGAATCTAGTACTGTGGACGTTTAATGCATTGATTAAAAGAGGCTCTAAGTGATTATTATAGAATTTACCTTACATAGTATATTTTATCCTTTGTGCCCCTTTGTGCATGTAAAATCCCTAAGTCCTTAGGTTTTCAGAATTATGTGACGTAAAAGTATCCTTCTACACCTTCAGTTCTCCCAGAAAATGAAAATCAAGAGTACCCACAAAGGATAAAGAGTAGGGAGTGATGAAAATTAGTGTGACGAGTTACAGTAGAAGAAGAGTACTCTCTTCCTTTGCGTTTTGATTGAATTTATACCTAAGTTCCTTTTCAACAGGAACACTTAGTCCAACTTCCTTTTTGCCTTTCGGAGGTTCGTGTATATTGATGTATGGATTATGAACTCATGAAGTTCCGAACCCCGAAACCCCGAAGCTTCCACTTTTTGCATTTCGGAGGTTGGTTACATGTGAGGTTTGGGGCATGTGAACTCATGAAATTCCGAACCCCGAATCCACGAAATACAAGTCCCACCTTCTCTTCTTTTGCATTTTTGTTGGAAGTTTGTTTATGTTGGATGTTTGGCATTTGAAAACCCTGAAATTTGAAATCCTGAAATACGGGTCCCACCTTTACCTTTTTGGAACTTCAGGAAATGTTTTGTGTTGTTGTTGACATTTGAAACCCCGAATTACGAAATCCTGAAAATGTAGGTCCCACCTTTACCTTTTCAGAACTTTAGGAAATGTTTTTTGCTATTGTTTGACATTTGAAACCTCGAAACCCCGAATTTCAAAATCCCGAGATACAGATCTCACCTTACCTTTTCGTAATTTCGGGAATTGTTGTGTATTGATGTTCGACTGTTGTATTCACGAAATCCTGAAGTGTTGGTCACTTCTCATGATTTTGGGAGTGGTTGTGTGTTTATATTTCACTGTTGAACTCGCGAAATACCGAACTCCGAAATCCCGACATGCTGGTCACTTTTCGCAATTTTGGAAGTTGGTATATGCTATTGTTTGGGTACTTGAACTCATGAATTCCTGAACCCCGAAACCCCGATGGGCGGGTCCCACTTTCCTTTTTCACCTTTCGGGAGTTGTGGTGTGTGGATCCCGAACACCGAAATCCCGATACGCTGGACACTTTTCACAAGTTTGTATATGTTGTTGTTTGGGTACTTGAACTCACGAAGTCCCGAACCCCGAAACCCCAAAGTATCGGGTCCACAGTCTTCCCTCTTTCTCTCATTTTTGACAAACGGAACAACCCCTTTGTTTGGTTTTGTATTTGGCACTTATAATCGCCGAAACCCGATTGACCTTTGTTATGTTTCACAAAGTGTAGGAACCTAGAAGAAACGTATTTTTATGGGAACAAATCTAATGATGTAATGAATGGACTGGTAAAAGAACGTTGAAGAGTCTTCATCTCGGATAGAGGTATGGAAGTAACAAACCATTTTTACAGGTAGATTGAATGGAAAACAGAGGGTAAATATTTTTATGTAGGGTTTTGGTCATAAAACCCCAAAGTTGTTTGTGTTGTTAGGACTATGGTAGTGTTATAGGTAGTAGCAGATGAGAAAGTAATTATAACTTTCAGATATCTTAATTAAACATTGAAGTGATGAGATATCTTAATTAAACATTGAAGTGATGAGTAAATACTCATTATATCATCGATTAGAAAACTTAATTTGAATGGTAAGGACAGTCAACGACAGTAAGGACTCTAACAAACCTTCAGACTCAAGCCTTTTAACAAAAATCTTATTTGCTTCAGATCTCGAAACCTTTCAAGGATAAATGTACAAATAATTTTTTTTTTATGGTGATTTTTGAGGTCCACTACGTCTCTATTGTATTATGTATCTTATATGTTTTATTTCCATATTTTTTTTATTTTATTGCTTTGTGATCTGATTTTTCTAACAACTAGTACCAGATCCAAATGTAACTTGCAGCAAAAGAGGGTTCGTAGTTCGAGTGGGAGAAATAGTGGAAGATGAAAAGTTTAAGGTCAAGAAATTTAACGACCAACACTACCAGCTATGGAAGATGAAAATGGAAGATTATTTATATTAAAATGATCTATTCCTACAATTGGATGGAATAGAAAATAAGTTGATGAGTATGATGGTTGGAGAATGAAAGGTTCTTGATAGAAAGAAACTAGGAACGATACGGTTGTGCATGACAACGTTAGTAGATTTCAATATTTCAAAAGAAAAGACAATAGAGGATCTGATGGAGGCATTGGATAAACTATATAAAAAACCATTGACGTCAAATTAGGTATTTCTAATGAAGTGATTATTTAATATGAAGTTGTTAGAAGGTGGGTTTGTTTCCGATAATTTAAATGAATTTAATATGGTTACTAATCAACTAAGTTCTGTAAAAGTGGACTTTAATATTGAGGTGAGGACTCTTCTAATATTGTTCTCATTGAGAGAAAATTGGAATGGATTGGTCATAGCTATAAGTAACTTTGTCTCTCGTTCAAACACTTTGAAATTTGATGATGTTGTTGTTGTTATCCTTAGCGAGGAAATGTGATGGAAAAATACATGTGAAACATTGGGTAATGTGTTGACCATGGAGAACATGGGAAGAATAAATGATAGAGGAAATATCTCAGGGAACCACGAGAATTATATGAATGGAATATCCAAATACACACTAGGAAATATAGAGCGTTGGAATTGTGGTAAGAAATGATATCTAAAGAAAACCTACAGAGCTCCAAAAAAAAAGATATGGACAACAAGAGAAAAATTAGGAAGCAAATGTAATGGATGTGTTACAAGATTATTTGATTCTTTTTTTATATAATATCACTGAATCTTTGGTAGTACATTCACGAGCTTCATTTCATGCCACTCCCCATAGGAAATATTTCCATTATGTTCAAGGTGATTTTGGAGAGGTTTGTTTGGGTGATGATGAACCATGTCAAATTGTTGGAATAGGTAAGGTAAAAATAAAGAAAATGAATGGAAACTAATGGTTACTAAAAGAGGTGAAACATATACTAGATCTAAGAAGAAATCTAATTTTAATATGGAAGTTAGCAAGTGAAGGTAGTGTAACTATATTTACAGGTAATGTGTGGAAGGTCACTAAAGGATCATTGGTAATGACAAAAGGGGAGAAGGTAGTTACATTAAATTTATGTATTGTTAATGGTGACTCTTTTATCTCTTTATCTTATATAGGAGTGGATACAACACTGTGACATCATAGGCTTGGACACATGAGTGAGAAGGGGATGCATATACTTCATAAAAGAAATTTGTTGTCAGAGCTTAAACAAGTTGATTTCAATTTCTGTGAGCACTATGTTTATGGAAAAAAGAAGAGAGTCATATTTCTAAGAGTCAAGAAATAAAAGAAGAGTGAAAAGTTGGAGCTTGTGTATAGATATGTATGGGGACCAACTCAAGTATCATCTCTTGGTGACTCTCATTATTATGTTAATTTTATTGCTGATGCAACTAGAAAATCTTGGGTTTATTGCATTTGACAAAAATGTGATGTTTTTATATTTTTTAGAAATGGAAATATTTGGCTGAGAATGAGAGAGAAAAGAGGTTGAAGTGTCTGAGATCATACAATGGAGGTGGTAAGGAGTTTGATGATTATTTTTCATACCATGAGATTAGTAGAGAGAAGTCAGTTCCAGGAACACCACAAGAAAATGGTGTGTCATAAATGATGAATAGGATAATCTTTTATGGGTTCATATAATTGGATTGTAAATTAGTATTGAATATTTATCCTTTGCTTAAGGAATATTTTGATCTTCTTATCGCTCCCTATAAATGGATATATAAATTAGCATTGAATTTGTATGTCTTCCTTAAGGAAGATTTTAATCTTCTTATGGGATTTGATAAATGGGTACGTAAATTAGTATTGAATTCCTTAAATTCATTTATAAACAATATATATCATGTTATTAAGATACATAGTTGACCTACTTAGGGGTTGTTCATTGCAGAAGTTTGAATTGCTTGATAAATGATACTTGACATTGAATGAACCTGACATTGACAAGATACTAATGATGATGAGAAATAGATCTCTATCTGTTACAAAGATTATAATTATGCTCCCATGGTTTTTATTAATCGTTCTGTATTTTTATCTTACTCAATTTTCCACTTAATAATTCTTGAAAGATTGATTAAGAAAAGTAGTTTATTATATTTTCACCATCAAGATTTGATGGTTAAATATGGTTGATAAATATAGTTGAATTTTGTGTTATGATTGGATTAATGGGATTTAGATACCTCCTTGTTCCTCAGAAAAATCGTCGGTCCTGAGACCTTAAATGGTCAAAATCAACCAGATGAATTTTGGACATGAGCGTTGCTAATGTGTCTTAGAGGTCCTAACCATGAAATATAGGTTGGATGGGTAGCTTCCTTATGTTATCTTTATGAGATATGGTTGATTGAATAATAGTGATGTTGCTTTTAGTTGATTGTGATGAAATTGATTGTGTAGTTATTAATATATGTTGTGACGCATGTCACCTATCATAACATTTGTTTAAAAAAACGATATTTACCTCTTTCTACTCATTATTTGTTTTCTTAATGGAGGGTTCGTTACAATCATAATATAAAACATATTTAGAGAAATATTTAGATGTAGGTTGTTGGTCATGTAGATGTAAGTCGAATTGGCTACAGGGTTGTTCTTGCATATTAAGCAAGAACACATGATGTTGATTGTGTCTTAGGTTTGGACCAAGGTTAAACATGTAACCTTTGATTCTGAATGAATAAGAATAAAGGGAGAAAAACATCAAGGAATGTTGGTTTTCTTGATTTGGGTTTCCAAGGTAAAATCTTTGTGTCGTATGTGATTTTTGTGTCAATTAATTTCTTGATTAAATATTTCTTCCCCTCTCCTTTTATGTTTATCGTGGAAGTGTGTCTCATTCACTAACAATTCAACTGTATCCCTAATACATAATTTCAACCCCTTTTAATATCTATATTACTTTATAACATATTAAAAATACACCTTAACCCTTATATACTACACAATATATTGATTTTATTTTTTACAATCTAAATACCTCAATATAATCATATAGAGGATTTCATAGTGCAACATATGAGATATAATTTTTGGGATCAACTGTATAGAGTACATCACTAATATATGACCCATATCCATGAGTATTAGTCACAAATAACCAATTTATCATGATTTTGAATAATCCAGTTAACACTCATTACATCGAGTGATGCTCACATGCATGAAGAAGTGTGATTCAAACTAGAGAAATGAATCAAATAGCATCAATCATCACCTTTGGGGCTTGAAACCGGTAACTAGGACTTCCTAGGTGGTAACCCATCCCAAGATTCCTCTCTCTCAAGCATGATTAACTGTGTATTTTTTCCCACAATCAATCCCACTTAGCTTACTAACCCGTTTGAAAAAAATTAGCAAGTATTATGCCTTATGATTTATTCAGTTAGATATCCCTTTGATATTTTTATCTAAGAATCAGGGGGCTTATGTAGTTCAACATATGAGATATTGTTTTGGGGATCAACTGCATAGAGTAAGTCACTAATATATGACCCATATCCATGAGTATTGGTCACAACTAACCAATTTATCATGATTTTGAATAGTCTACTTAGCACTCATTTCATATGGTGATGCTCACATGGGTGAATAAGTGGAATTGAAACTAGAAAAATGAATCTTATAACATCAATGATCACCTCTAGGACTTGCACCTAGTAACTAGGACTTCCTAGGTGGCTCAAGCATGCTTGACTATGGATTTTTCCCCATAATGAAGGCCACTTAACTTGCTACCCCATTTGAAAAACCTTAGAAAGTTTTGTGCCTTATGAAATATTTGGTTATATATCCCTTCACTCTTTTTATTTAAGCATTTTAGGGCTTTTGCATTGCAACATATGAGATATCGTTTTTAGGATTAACTGTGTAAAGTAAGTCACTAATCTATGACCCATATCCATGAGTATTAATTTCAAGTCACTAATTCTCATGATTTTGAATAGTCCACTTAACACTCATTGCATTAGGTGATGCTCATAGGGGTGAATAATTGGGATTGAAACTATCAAAATGAATGGCATATCATTAATCATCACCTACAGGGCTTGCACCTGATAACCAAGACATCCCAATAAGTCACCCATTCCAAGACTCCTCTATATAAATTGTGCTTAACTATGGAGTTTTCCCAACAATCAAGTCAAATTATATTTCTACCCCATTTGAAAAACATTACCAAGTATTGTTCCTTATGATGGTCTTTCATGATTTGTTAGTGAGAATGCAAACCTTGAAAAATAGAAATATGTTAACTTGGAGGGATTATTCAAGGTAATTTCACAATGAATTTGAAAATGGTGTAATAATATAAAACATAGGAAATTGAATTAGTTTTCCGAATATGCCACTTTTATTCATAGAAATTGTTAATAACTATGTCAAATTTGATTTTTTCTAATGATGTTATTGTTGAGGAAAATATATGAAATGATCTGACTCATTCATTTTCAGATCTTGCTTCGCTAAATCAATATAGATGGCAATATCACCCTATGTTTATAGCCATAAAATATTTTATCCTAATTCACAAGTATTGTTTACAAGTGCTTAGGCTGTTTTTTTTTATAAATAAAAGCTTGTTGAAAAATTCATTATTTATATGATTTTATGAACATAATAGATGCTGAAATAAATATAGAGATAGAAGTAAAGACACCAAGTAAATAATAAAAACTTATGAGACATAAAGAAATCCTTTATTTCATTCCAATTCATCAAAAAATCGTTCTCTTTACAAATTTTCCCAAGGAATTTTTAGACCAATGTCAAACTTAGACGTCCCTGATGAAACATACAAAAGGACTTTTGACAGAAAGTAAAAAACTTAACTTTAAAAGTTGGGTGAGATTGCCACAAATTGCTTCCCACTCGACTATGCACAATATCCTTTGTCAGTCATGAAATCTAATTCACAAATAGAAAAGTCTACATAGACTTTCAAAGATAGATCAACACCTCTAAAAAACAAGTGTCTGAATGATATAATTCAACCCCGAATCTTTTTTTCTACAGTAGGACCATGCTATCATAAAAAAGAATTAGGCTTCTAATGAATTAAGGAATAAATGAAAACTAAATTATCTCAACAAAAATCAAAGATCAAACTTTAGTATGCTTCTCCTTCTATCCTCCTCTTGTTCCTCCCTTTCCTTTTTCATTTAAGAAAACTAGAATTGGTTGAAATAGTTGAACTACTTCCTTAGTTAAGTTAACTAAAACTCAACCAATTTTTTAGTTAAGGGGGAAAAGTAATAAAACATAATAAGGGTTTTAAATAAATAATAACTAGTATGTGGGACCCCTTGTGACTCCCTTTAGTTCTTTAACAATCATAACACAACTAGTTAATCAAAAAACATATCCCTCCTTGTGACTCCCATCATCACATTCATATTTTGGAAATTTATATCAATGATAATTGAAATTATTTCCAAAAATATATTACCCATATATCCAAAAAATAGTGTGTTGTCCAAAATTGCAGAAGTCAACTATTCTCAATAATTAATAAATAAAAAACCTAAAATCCCTTGTTGTTGTTGTCACCTTTTGATCTCTCTGAATTTTCCTTAGGATGTGTGGAGCCTTTAGGCCTAATCTCACTGATAACACGAGAGAAATCATGTCTCAAATGCATGTGGGAGGACACAGATTTATTACAGTCATTTGAGGGTGAGGAAGGGGAAGCAATGGATTTTCCTTTGTTAGGGGTATGGTGGGCCTTAGTTTTCAACATTTTGCTTGCATGGGAAGACTGTACTAGTGAGTAGACCGGGGCAACTTGGAAATTTGATTGATAGGCCAAGGAGTAGGTACATACAAGTTAGGCCAGCCACGATGTTGGGAGACTGTCGGGTGGACAATCTCTTGCAATCTGTCATTTTTGGGAACTTCAGGTTGCAGCAAAACATGATGAGGCACTGGGATACCAGGGACCAGTGGGGCTTGGAAGGGAGGCCTTTGAGGCCTATGTTGGACCACTCCTTTCCTAATCCAGTTAAAAAATCCATCTTGAAATAGTTGGCCTAACTCTTGCGAGTCTGCATCAAAATGTATAGAGAATGTTTGCCTTCTAGTGCCCCTGTTCCAATTACCTCTTCCTCGGTTACCCCTGCCATGGATACCTCTACTAAAAAATATCATTCTTGTATGCATAATTGATTAGAAAATAGTTTCTTTAACAACCATACATGACAACTCTTTTAAATATGAAATAAAATTTGGCTTATCAACATATCAGAGTCATGCAATCCAATCCATACAATTTGTTTATCAATTTTCAATGAGCAGGGGGTGAACAAGGGTTTTGGGATAAGAGAGGGGGTTGTATTGAGTGAAAAATGTTAAAATGATGGGGAAAACATCATGATTATTGCTCTCAAAAATCAAACAATCAACTGTATCGTAAACCAAAAGAATATATCATTGTAATTCATCTCTGCGATCCCTTGATTGTCATAGTACATAATTTATCTTAACTATAATTGAATTTTAGGAACATGGAGTGGATAGTGAATATGGGAAAACGAGGGGAATTGTAATGAGAGAAAAGCGAAATAATGGTAGGGTAAAAGAGTGAAAACTTTTCGAACAACCAATTAAGTAATCCATAAAAACAATTTTGTATTCAATACAACTATTCCAACACCGATTAAACAATTACTATGGCCAATTAAACAATACTGTGTGTAAAAAATTATTCATTGTCCCACACTAAATTTCCTTAAAAAATTTCAATTAACACAGAATACAATTATACTCAGAATCGTCATGACTTTCACCCATATTGTTTACAAGAATTTTGTTTCTTTTCATTTTATATTTAAAACAACATCCAAAGGAAAACACAGTCATATTGCTTCAACTCTGTTCAACATAATAAGAAAAAACATCAACCACTTCCCATAATTTAATTTCTCAAATAAACCATAAACACATGTCTTCCATGAGTTGAACATACTCTTTTTACGCATGTCCGATCCCATTCCTTTGACAAATTCAACAATTAAATTTGCAATGAAACCATATTACCAAAACCCCATGCTCATCTCTGATGGTGCAATAAAACAAAATGATGCATGATGTCTATAATTATACACACTAGACAGGTAGTCCACAGTTATCAATACTTCAAATTGCAATAATACCGATTGGGAAAATTAAACACACAACAACAAAAACCATCACTTCAATTTATACCACGTTGTAGGAAACACACAGACCAACGCATAATGAAAAGAAGGAATCTATGTGCCTATACATTTACGATTACTTCGAGTCAACCAATTAAAACATGGTGAGTTATTGATCCAACTATCATAACAAAAGGAGACATCGACTATGTGCCCATTAACATTTTCAATTACGACTCTCCAATCAACCCGATCAACAGAGACGAACCAACAATCAAATCCATTGTCAATATTACTTAACCAGCTTATGAAAGTCAACAAGATGCCCAATAGGGTGGGACTGGTTTATTTTATCAAAACCAGGCTCTGTAACTAATGAACAAAATAACCAAGGCTTTTCTCGGTGGAACCAAATACAGGGATACTGGAGGTCAACCACATCAAAAATAGGTGAGAGACTTAGAGACAAGCACGGTGGAACCATAAGCCTTATAAACCTTAGCTTGCAAGACAGTGTGACAGTTCGACACTAGGTAGGGTAGACCATGATGTCGAGGAGCAACGGTTTCTTACTAGCCAGTAACCAACACCAAGAACAGGAAGGGGCATAAACCTCGTGTGTTTCCCCTATAGACGAATAATGCTGATAGAAATGCAGAGCCCCCGTACTACCAACCAACCCTAAAGCAATATTCTTGGAATAATATCCACCCATAACCAACTTTGCAGATACCAATAACATAAAATGAGTGCACGAACAGATGGAAAATGATATGCAGTGACCAAAAGGTGGTTCAAATCATACACAACAATCCCATATAACCAAATACAACCGGGTGTGGCTACAATCACTGTGAGGAGACAACCAACAAGGAGAAATAGAATGAAACCCTCCAGAAAACACCCATAAAGACAACAAAGATCCATCACGAATTCCACCACACAAAACAACCAATGAAATCATGACTTCAACCATCCATTTTTCCATTTGCAATGAATAACACACACAGTCCTTCCAGAGAAAACACCATTTGTTTACACAGTTTCTAGCCTCAAGAAAACACAAACCAATACATTATCGAGCCAATGTTTATTTCATATACAGATCGAATTCATGCATGGGATAAAAAAACATACCTATAACCAAATGGCCTTAAAAAAGCGAGCTTGGTCGAGCAGTTCTTTCCATGCCTGAATCTCAGAGCTTAACCATAGAAAAAACCCAATGAACAATAACCATGCGAGGGTGATAGCCAGTCAGAGAAGTACGGAGTGACATGCATTTACTGCACGTCACTTCCATCCTCCCTCTCATTCAATTGTGTAGTTCACGACAACCAACCAACCATTAATCCATGCCATTAATCTATGCATCGAAACTTGCACACATTTCTTGCCAATTGCACCACCCGATCCATATTAATCATTTCCAAAACATACTATAACATATATCACATGTGACCCATATAACTCAATAAAATCGTATAGCCACTAACATTTCTAGTTAGTATTAACATCAATTTCTTTAATTTCAAATGCATATAGTATACAATAGTATAACAATGTTTAGTTCCTTCTTCTTGGATTTTTTTCCATATTGCTCTTGTATCTTGTTATAACTAACATGTGTCTTGTGCAGGTGTAACAGGTAATAAATCATGGCTCCAATAACAATGTAATAACAATGAATATAAGCCATTCATACATGGAATGTAGAGCTTAGAGTAATAAAACCAACACATAAAATCCATTATCCATCTAATTATGACTCAAACATAACCAATATTTCATCATCAATCATGTAGAACCCTGTAAGAAACATCAAAACAACAACATAAAATGTGTAATAAGACTATCTATGATCGTCTAGTCTACAAGGGGATCTGACCTACTAGTATTATATATCATTGGCATAGTTTAAATAATAGGTTTTAGCAATACTTTGCGGGTGAAATCCTCGTTGTGATTTTTATCGTCCACAGTTATTTTGTTTTTCCAACAAAATATAAGATATATGTTTTTGTTTGTGTAGGTGTTGAGTATCATAAATATGGAATTTTGTTCCAAAACCTTTTATACTTATAAATAACCCATTTTTCTTGTTCTATGTATTTTTTGAAAATTTATAATATTAATTTTATATTTTTTTTTAAATTATCAAAGTCAACATATCCCTGAAATTATGTTTTTTGTTCATGCAGGATAAGATGGTCTTAACATGATAAAAAAAAAAAAATTGTTTAGATCGTAGATAGCGGTCTGCTATAGTTCCACATATAACTCATTTGAGAAATGGTTAAGCCAATAAGAAGTTATAGAAGAAATAAGAGAGCTATGTATTCTAGGATTTTGATACATGTCAAGACAAATGTAGATTAAAAATAGTAAACATTATCAATTTAAAAAAAGTAATTGTATATTTGGAATGTACACACTCAACTCTATATGTGTCTGTAGTTTCGTTAATAATTAAATTTTGTAGCCAATAGAAAAATAGCGTAAAAAATAGAGATATGGAGAGGAATTCATAATAATGGAGCTTTTTATGTATTTGCAGATCGAACCACTAGGTTTTTCATCCCGAACCTAAATCTAAGGCAACCAACTCAAAAAACATGTATGCAAGAGTTGTTGCTCCCAACCAAAAAAAAATGAGATTCAAATAACATGTGCGTGGTTTAGGAACATGCA
>SNQJ01S0196919.1:0-17348 GCA_010110895.2 Picea sitchensis
AAACCAAAGGTCACTGCCCTAGTGTGGCGACCAGATGGTGGCAATGTCATACTGTTAGGTACCCATGAACCTAATAAGTTGGCTCATGATGAGACCCCCGATCCTCTTGACTAGGTCTTGTTTATATTTTCCAGGTCCCTCTTATTTCTTACTAAGATGCTTTTTATTGCCTTCTCGGGGATCCCTGGGTGAAGCATCTCGAGGTTTTATTTCTAGGATTTTATCTTTTACCAGTTGCTTTTACCTTCTGGGCCTTTAGCCCCTTCTTCCCACGAGATAAGGTGCAATCCTACAAACAGGTCAACCCAATGCCCAGACAAGGGGAATGGGACAAGTGAGAGGGAGATAAGATGAAATAGTGGTGCTATGAGGGGAGCGAATGATGGCTTTTCAAAAATCCCCTAGTGGCAAACCCAGACCTATGGGCACAGGCTTGTTAGGATACCCTGTCAATCTCCCAGATCATGTTCAAGTGGGATAATGTAAGATCCAAGTGGTTGTTCGAGATAAAAGTAATCAGATGAATATATTCAAAGGTTTTAATGATCAAAAGTGACACATACCATGATACTTGGACCAATTACCTCATGGAGCAAGAACCTCCTCCAATACAAGACCAAGCCGAAGGTGATGGATGTTGTTGCTGCTGACAAGATAAAGTTGATGGAAGAAGAAAAGGATGGGCCCTCCAGGGCCATTCTCAGGTCAATCCTTCTCTCGGTACTCCATGTCTAGGACCTGTAGGCCTCGAGACATGATCTCCTGGTTATGCCTAAAAATCAGGCATAACAGGACCCAATATGTCCTTGCTTCGAAAGTTAGTGTTGGTTGTTTGGATACTATGCCTTCTTGACTCTATTGTCTGCAAGTTGTGTTATCACTGCTGAATGTTTCTTGGGAAGTAATTTATAAAATTAATTATGTGAAATGTAATTTCAAAATACAAAGTGAACAGTAGTGGAGTTGAGCACCAGTTTTGGAATTTTGAATAGAGTATTGGATTTTGATTTCAAAACAGGAAAGTTTTTGGGATTTTGGTTGTTATGGTGATGGAATTATTTTTTTTTATTGATAATGATAGAACAATACCCATTAGATTCCCTTCCATTATACCATCTTACACACATTACACTCCCCTCACTGTCCTACTTACACTTTTTACACTCCATGTTCTATTATTACTCATTTTTAAGGAAGATTGTGTATGAAAATAAAAGAAATGGAGATGGAGGTTAATTGATGATTAGTGTTTTGAGAGATGGTTATATACATAGTTTGATTATTTGTATGATTGTTTCAATAGTATCCATGTATATTTCCTCTTCCATTATACCATTTTACACACACTACGAACCCCTCATATTCCCAATGACCCTATCACTCCATGTTCATGTGGAAATTGATTAATGGAATTTTGATGGATGAATTGCATGTGTTCTGTGGTAAATAATAGAGCCAACTCTTGATTTTATTTAAGTGGAGTTTCATGTATGTATTATTAATAATTTTTCATGACTCATTGAATATTTCTATAGGATGATCTTTTTTGGTAGGGGCAGTAATTGTAGAGGTAACAGAGGCAGGGTAAATTGGTAGAGAGGTCATAGAGGACCTCGGTTCTCTATACATTTTGATGTTGAAACCCAAGAATTGAACCATATTTTCCAAACTGGTTTCTTCAAACTAGTATTCCAAGGAATCTTTCAGCCCCAACCAAAAATACCTCCCTTCCAAGAACATCAAAATATTCATCGCATTCCATTCCCTCCTCATGTGTTGATGCGACGAGAACCTCCCACCAACGATGGTTGGCAGGATATTTTCCACCATCCTTTTGTTCACCACCACAGTTGGCCCACTGCACCATTTCCATTACCCCCTCCACCACCAAAAAATCAAGTTTCCCAAGTTGATCCTTCCCTCTCACCTGTGTAGTCATCACATGCCAGTAAAAGATTAAAAATAGATGTCCCTAAGCCCATGCAGGATAAGGGAAAAGAAATAATCACTCACTCCAGCTCATCTAAAGAGTTTGTTAAATCAATCTCCTCTCGCCTTCATCTTAAGGATGATTGTTCTCATGTTATTAGTGGCATTCAACCTCAAGGTTATAACCATTCAAAGGCTGCCACAGAGAAATCCAAAGGGGACAGCAGTGCGAAGAGGCCTAATGCCTCTCATAGCAAACATGGATTTTGATTTAATGTTATTTTATATATTAAAGATAGTATTTTTACTTGGATAAAGTTTGGGACAACAAGCACACTTTTAGGCATTCCTTTTGGGACAACATGGATATAATAGTTTTTTTTGGATATGATCAGATTTTATTTTGTTGATGTTTAAAATATTTGGTTATAATTTTTAAAATGGGAGTTACAAGGAGGATATATTTGGGATCAAATTATTGAGTTTCATATTTTATTATTTGATTATTATTAAATGAAATAATGGGGAATCACAAGGGGTCCCACCTATTTAGTTATTATTAATTAAGAACCTTATTTATATATTATTATTAATTATTTGTCTCAAAATAATTAGTTAAATTAATTTGTCTTAACTAAAGAAAGGTACTTTACTACCCTAAATTATTGAGATGGAATAAAATATCAATGATATGAAGAGACAAAAAGGAGGAGAGAATAGAAAAAGAACTACAACCATAAGGTTTTCCCTATACTAGTGAGATACTTTCAACTTTCATTCATTCTGAGGTTACTAGAAATCTTAATCCTCTTGATGACAGTAGGGTATTATTGAAGGCAACAGGATTCAAAAACTGAATCACATAATTTAGTATATTGTTTGAAAGGTGTATGATTTATATTTGATATTATGTGTATTTTTGTTTGTACATGAATTGAGTTTCAAGACTGATAAAGAATATCTTTTAGAGTCAAGTGACAACATTTTGTAGCAGGATGATCCAGATCTTTAGCTTTGGTTTTCTTCTTGATTGTCAGAGTATTTTTGTATGGTTCCCATCGAAGGCTTCTAAATTTTATTTTGGTCCCTACCCTCGCAGGGGTTTGTAGAGAGAACTCAATTTTGTATCCCAGAATGAAATAAATGAAAAAACTTATTATTGTTTTAGTCTCACACATGTGTTTTAATGATTTGGTACATTCTTTTTTTTTTATCTCCATACATACATTTGTATAATATTTGTACACATTCATGTAACTTTGTTTAAGTTTAGTTCTTTTGCATTGATATATATAACTTATAAAAATCATTCTTGGTACTTTGCAATTAATACTTGTGGATTAAGAGATTGTTAAGAGGATATAAACCTCGGGTGACATTCCAAGCTATCTTGTCTTAGCCCAAAAATATTTGAAAATGCTTGAGTAAGGTTTTCCATACCTTTTCCTCAACACCCCCATTCTTCTCAAGGGTATAGGTATTCTCTCTCCCATCATGTATGACATATTTTTCATATTTCCATGGCCTCCCCAACATAACTTGACAAACATCCATAAGTATGACATCACATAAAACTTCATCCTTATAACTACCAATATTAAACTCAACTTTACATTGTTTACTTACCATAAATTGATGTCCTTTTGCAACCACGACACCCTATACGAAATCGGATGTATTGCTGTCTCCAACTTCAGTTTTTCCACCATTTTTGTGCATACCAAATTATCAGTGCTCCCACTATCTATGATCACCTTGCATACTTTGTCTTTCGACTTGCAAGCATTTTTTAACATACTTGTTCTTTGTACTGGCTCTTGCATCTCCTTTTTCGGCTTCACAAGGACTTTCCTCAGCATGAGTGATCTTCCTTCTTCCACATATTCTAATTTTTACTTCGTTCCTACAATCTTATGTTGAGCCTCATCAACGTGAGCTTCTCTAAAACCCGCATTTTTGTTTTTGGGACATTCCCAAGACATGTGTCATGTCTTTCCATAAGAATAATAATTAATATTTCCTCCCCTGCCTCTTCCTCTACCTCTCAGAAAAGGTCTCCTTCCTCTAGAGTCTCCTCCTCTAGTTATTTGGTTTCCAGAACTACTAGTCTCTTCCCTTAGTTTCTAGAACTTTTCTCTGGTGGTTCCTTTCCCTATGTTAGGATTATTTCCCCACTTCTTTTGATTATACTTTCTTGCCAATTTTTCTTCTGCCTTCAAGGCTACTTGATAATCATACTCGACAGTCCTCATCATTATCATGCAAATCTCATCTTGAATTTCATACATCAATTCATTAATATAACTAGAAACATTATCTTCATTATTTTCCTTGTGTCCTGGTCTTATATTCAGCTTATAGAATTCTTCATTGTATTCCTTCACTGACAACCCTTTCTGTCTCATATTATGAAATCTTCTGAATAGATTCAGTTGATAATCCTTGGGTATGAATTTAGCCTAGAGCTTAGCTACCATTCTATCGCAAATCTTAATCTTAGACTTACCTTTTCTCCTTCTATCAGCCTGCAATTCATTCCACCATAAAGTTGCATGTCCCTTCAACATGTTCACATCATGCTTTACTTTTTTCTCATCATCAATATCCTCATAATCAAAGTACTTGTCTAAAGAAATTATCCAGTCAAGTAATTCTTCTACATTCAAATTACCTTCATACATTGGGACTTCCATATTCTCTCTAGTTCCCATCTTGACAACAGCTCTCGACAATCGATCATTTTNAATATCCTCATAATCAAAGTACTTGTCTAAAGAAATTATCCAGTCAAGTAATTCTTCTACATTCAAATTACCTTCATACATTGGGACTTCCATATTCTCTCTAGTTCCCATCTTGACAACAGCTCTCGACAATCGATCATTTTTTGCTTCTTCTCCTACAACTTCCTCTTCTTCTGGATTTTCGCTTTCAACATCACTAACATCACCTTTATCTGGTTCTCTCCTTTTTTTTGTTTCCATGGTGTCCAACCTTGCAAAAAACTATCTCATTTCTTCCTCCATCACTACATTGGTTATAGGTCTCTCCCTACGTCTTCTTAGAGGCATAGTTTCCAATATATATATATATTCACATAGAGCTTTTTCTTTCTCTGATACCACCTAATGCAAACCCCCTATGGATTTTGTGACCTCCCAATCCAGGATCTTGTCTCACAGGAGTCGAATTAGCTCTCAGGATCCCACATACCCCTAGTTTTTACTTAACCCACAATCTTTTCTTCTATTCAGACACAAAATTAAAATCTGTGAGAATCCTTTTTCCTTAAACTTACTTGTGCATGTGAATGCAGCTTAGGACCAAGAACTTAGCGAAAGGGTTGTTTGGTGCTCTAGGATTTCGGGCTTTGGAGTTCCTCCTCTCCAACATCAACTAACAAACTTCTCCTGAATAGTTGAATCGTTGAACTCCCGAAGAGTTCAGGGATCAACGCTCCACACTCCTCCTCTAGCTCAACGGTTTATGTTCACTCTGGGCTCCAAGGATCAGAAAGAATTTACTCCCACCAACTCTGTGCCCAAATGCATCGGAGTCTTTAACAAATAAATACAGTCATAAAGTGATTTAACTGGAAGGTGTAGGTTTTACCCTATCCTTCCACTTCTCCAACATCAAATTTAAGACTTTGATCAGACGGTCGATGGGAATTTGTATCCTTTGCATAATCTAAGGCTGACGATAACTTCGAGGCTCCGGGATTTGAGACTTTTCCACACTACACAACTATCACCCGAAGTGTCAAATTTCGAATAACTCAGAGATCTATGACTCATGCTTACCCAAGGATTCACGGCTGATATTAACTCCAGGCTTCAGAGATTTAGGGATTCATGCTTCCAACAACAACTCACTACTTCAAACTGTCAAAGTGGCGAATTCTAAAGGACTCATGACTTAACCACCATGCTCCTTAACTAAATATTTATTCACTTGGTCAATTTCCTCCCTGGAAGCATATACTCACTATCCCTCTTGAGCTTCGTTCACTTTTAAGAAGTGAAATCCTGCACACACTTGTGCTTCTCTCCCGGTTCTTAGACCCTTAGAACTATATGGGCCAATGCACTCCTTGCACTAAATCTCCTGAGATTGGGACTTTTGAAAGTCACATTGCGCACTCCTTGCACTTGCTCTTTGCAAAATCACACTACCTCTCATGAGCTTCTAAACCAGAAAAAAAAAGGTGGCCTCTGCAAACCTTGCGTTGGAAATGTGCACTCCTTGCACTGATATTCTTAGAAGAGAAACAATTGAAACTTATAACTAGATCAATAACTCATTCAATAAATCATTTAATTGCACACTCACACATAGAGATAACAACACAGTATCTATTCGATTTAACAAAAAATGAAAAAGTTCACAGTCTCATAATTTTGAGAGAAATTATCTTCTTCTATATTTCTTCAACAACCTCAAATAACATAGATTACATTGATTTATACATGAAGTGGCTTCTCAAGCCTTCCCTCCAGACTATTCTAGTTCTTTCACATCTCAATAAATATAATCCTATCACTAAGCTTATTACAGTAAATGCACATTTACAATCTTAGATATGAGTTGATGCTCAAAATATGTACAATCTACAGTCATTAAACACAAATACAACTTTTTGGAGTACATACAATGGCTCTAGCCTTTTGATCTCATGGGATCTTTAATTTCAAATGTCTCAAAATTTAAAGTGTTACACCTCCTTGGAATCCAAACCAGATAATGTGCTTTGTGTTGTGCATTGACTCATCTTCCACCACGACTCATTAAATGATAACGGTGATGCTCCTGTATCACATATCATTGCATACCATTTCATACCATACAATACCATACCATTGCATACCAATACCAATACCAATATCATTCCATACCAATACCAATACCAATACCATTGCATACTAATACCAATGCCATTGCATACAAATACCAATATTGTTGCATACCAATGCATACCATTTCCAATACCATTGTATACCATTGCATACCRATACCATTGTATACCAATGCATACCATTGCATACSAATACCATTACATACCATACCATATCAATGCATACCATATCATACCATACCATTTCCAATGCATACCATACAATGGCAAGTAAATGCATACCATTGGCAATGCATACCAATACCATTGCATACCATACCATACCATAAAATGTCAAGGAAATGCATACCAATACCATCACATACCATTCCAATACCATTKCATACCATATTATACCATACCATACCAATGCATAATAAATACCATTGTCAATACCATTGCATACCAATACAATTGCATACTAGTGCATACCATTTCCAATACCATTGCATATCATTGTCAATACCATTGCATACCAATGCATAATAAATAGCATTTCCATTACCATTTCATACCAATGCATACCATTTCCAATACCATTGCATACCAATTCATAAAAAATACCATTGCATACCAAAACATAATAAATATCATTGCCAAAACCATTGCATACCAATGCATACCATTGACAATACCATCGCATACCAATGCATACCATTGACAATAACATCGCATACCATTTCCAATACCATTGCATACCAATGTATAATAAATACCATTTCCAATACCATTTCATACCATTGTCAATACCATTGCATACCAATACCAATACCATTTCATACCAATGCATACCATTTCCAATACCATTGCATACCAATGCATAATAAATACCATTTCCAATACCATTTCATACCATTGCACACCAATGCATAGCATTGCATACCATTGCATACCATACCATACCATACAATTGCATACCAATACCAATACCATTGCATTCCATTTCATACTAATACCAATACCAATGTATACCATTGCAAACCATTTCCAATACAATTTCCAATGCCATTAGATACCATTGCATACCAATGCATAATAAATACCATTACCAATGCCATTTTATGCCAATACCAATACCATTGCATACCAATGCATACCATTTCCAATACCATTGCATACCATTGAAAATAATATTGCATACCAATTCATAATAAATATCATTTCCAATACCATTGCATACATTGCCAATACCATTGCATACCAATTCATACCATTTCCAATACCATTGCATACCATGGACAATACCATTGTGTACTATTGCATACCATCGAATAGGTAAACTTAGCAACCTCTTATAGGTTTTGCATGAGTGGCTACAAGTGAGAAGTGATTTTGATACCTACAATAGATAGAGAATCACTATTAGAGCCCTCCCTAGAGGTTCCCTTATTTTGAAAGTGGATTTCACCTTGGATGGTAACTTTGTGGGGTTAATATAACTATCTCCAATATCTTCACTAGTTTTATTCAGGCCCTCACCATACTAGGTTGAACTTTGGAAGGCCCTTTTCTTATCTCCTTACTAATTGGACCTTCGGATTTAATCACTTTGCGCCACCATTTGAAGGAATGTGCTCGCTCGTTGTCTTTTCAAAGTTTTCTTGTAGTGGTGTGTTGATTGGTATCACACTTACAAATCCATATGTTTCATTTTGATTTTCAAATATTTACAATATTCAACTTAGTTTAGACCATCTCAAAGTGGTTTATTAGTCTCCTTATCATTCTAGGAGGAATCAAGGTATTCCTCCTTGATTCATTTTGGGGTTACCTCCAACAAGGCATAAACTTGAAGTTCTTGATTCCTCATAAAGTGAACTAGTATAAGCACCAAATGCTTTGAATATCCTCATAGGATGGGAACAAGATAATAATAAGAAGAGGAATTTTGTGGGGTATTGATGACATCCCCCTAAGAAGAGATGAGGTTACTCCTCCTCCTACTACTTAAGGAAATTTTGATCCTCCAACTATAGAGAACATTGATAACTTTCCTCTGGCCAAATTCAATTGTTTACTCACTCATATAGTGGATCTTTTTCTTTTCGAAGTGGGTCATTTACCTCCCAAACACACTCTTTATTCCTTTTTGTGTAATCTTCCACATTCAATTTTAAGGATGTTGAATGTTTTTGTGTCTTCAGGTGTAGGGGGTGAAAACCCCATCAACCATAGTATTATTTCTATGGGTAGTAATGTCCCTAAGGGAGGATTTGAATGTTAAACCAATTCAGGAAGGCCTTAGCGCTGAATTCAACCCCCCTAGCATGCCACAAGGAAATTCCTATAGGATTTGGAGAAGGATTTTAACGAAAAATTGGTTGATTTTGTCCACTTTTTGACTTACTCCTAATCATGTTAAAGAAAGGGTTTGCCAATAATTTTTAACAATTATAACCTTACAATGATTTTTCTTACACCTTTCCTTAACTAAGACAATGTAGGAAGCTTGCTATAAAATCTGCTCACAAAAGGTAGCTAGCAAAATGTAGTATGTTTATTTTTCTTTATCATGCAATAATTTTTTATACATCAATTGAATTTTGTTGAAAACTTAATCTACAAGGTTTCAAACCAACACTCAACTAAAAAATTCTTCGACTCATATATATTTTACTAAGATAACATAGATATCATTGAAGACAAGTTACACCTTGTTTAGCTTTTGATGCTACATCGACTAGCCACTACATGACCTTTTTTTAAAGATTGTTTTGGAAATTTAAAGGATGGGTTGCCACCTATGCTAATTTTGGAAGTGCATTGTGTATGTGTATTCCTTCAAGGTTGAAGAGAGGTCACAAGGGGAGGGTTCCTTTGATGGGATTGAGTCCAAAAGAGGGGGGGACGAGACTACTTATAGAGGTATCTCTAGATGGGCCAATATTCTCCTAGCCAACAATTCCAAATATCACTACTACTCAATAAACTCCAAGTGATTACTATGGTATATCCCCATGAATTCTTCAACCTCTTTCTCCCATTCCTAGATTTTTAGTGTGTGCTTTTCCGGGTCAACTGTGTAAGTGTTCCTAGTGAAATTTTTATTTTTAATGGGCCTGTCAAACTCATATTTGCACCTATTTTAGAAAATGATCGATTATACTACATTATGCTTCTATTGTCTCCCCCTCACACCTCTACACTCCTCTCATTTCCTCTCTAAGCTCAGAAAATACACAACACTCGTTCTTGCAATGTTAATGCTCCATTTTTTCCATCCTTCTTCCTAATTGACTAACATAACTAATTATCAACATAATGCCCAACTTTATCCATCACTCATTCTTAGAGAAGGGGATGAGGTCTAGAGAAAGGGAAAGTAAGTTAGGACATGTCCAATTTCCAACCCAAATAGACCCACGTGCATCACTCAACTCCACCATTATACAACTCTTAATCACCTGCAAAGGAGGATTTAAGGTGAAGTGAAGTGAAGTATTGAAGAATTTTAACTTAGGTGCTAAATTAGGCACAATTTGCGCCCCATTTAGCACCCCAAATGATTAAATTTTTGGCCAATAGTCTATGCTAATGGCGTCCAATTTAGTGTTGACTATTAAAACAAAAGGAAAAAATAAAAAGAGCCTGTGCACAACGAAAAACAAACCATTCACGAATGTGCATTCACCAATATTGTAAAGAATTCGACGGAGTAAAGAATTCATACTTACAAGAATTGGTGGGTACACGATTTCTGACCATCAAATAAGACTTGTGCCAAAAATTGTGTGGCTCTTATGATTTCATTGGTGTCAATTACTACAGCACAAGATACGACACACATGCTTCCTATTGTTTAAATTATTCCTATCGGCGTTATAGTTGGGACTCTTTGGCAATCTCTACAGGTTTTAATCAAAATTAATTGATCCTTTTTAGTTGTTTTTCGGAGGGTTTATAAACTTCTAAATGATATTAATATGATGTTAGAATATGTTATCAGGGGAAAAAAACAACATTTCCATAGGACCAGAGGTGTGTATATGCAGCTGGATTGTTTTACATATTTTTGTGATTCAATTGGGTGGCTTGAAAGAGATTCATGGTATATCAATTACAAAGGTGGCCACCCTTCATGTATGGTGTACCATATGGGGTGAGGGAAATGGTGGAGTATCTCCAGAGGTGATACTCTAACCCAACCATCTTCATAACTAAAAACGGTCGGTCTGCAATTCCTTTCCAAACCAGTGGTTTTACTAAATTTACACTTCAATTGAGTCTTTTATTTTTCACTAGTACCTATGTTTCTCATTCAACCCATCATATTTGGTGGTGTCAGGTTTTGGTAATTCTAGGAATGACAACATCTCCCTTTCACAAATATGGAATGATATGTTTTGAGTGGATTACCTACAGAGTACTCTCCATTACCTTAAAAAAGAAATGATGTATGTGATACTGTTAACTTAATTTTGATAATGAGTGTAATGTGTTCACTATTAAGTGTAATGTGTTCACTATTCAAGAAGATAACATCATTTACCAATTTTTTATTCTCCTCTATTTTTTGTTTAATCAATGGATTTGTTGATGCAAACTATGTTCTCTTTAAATCCTTTATTTTCTCTTCATTTTCTTTGAGAAAAAAGAGAGACTTGTGCAGCCTATGGGTCCTACCCTATGGTAATTAAATTTCTCTCCAGAATTCCTTTCTTAGTCTCTAGATCCCTTACTCTAGCTTTCAAATATAAGTTTTCTATGCCCATGGATTCATACCCATGTTTGAAATTCACGTTCTCAAGTACATCCTTGTAATATTTATCATAAATAATGTTGTTGGTTCTCTTAGACATTTTGATATTATATGAGGTCGCTAGTTGGGAGGCTTGAACCTAACTTTGGAAACCTTGCAATCCTTAGGTCTCATCTCATAATAGGGCCTCTAGTCTAAGGGGTCTAGGGTGGTCATGGTAAAAAGGTTTCTAGTAGCATCATAGCAAGGAAAAAGTATTGGTCTACTAATTAGGTCAGAAGGCTCTAGTGCAACTATATAACTTTTTTCGGCCCTTTTTCTCTCTTTATCTTATAGAGTCTTAGAATAATAGCATGGTAAAATAAAATAAAAAAATTTATAGCATAGAACTAGGAGGATAGATGACTATATATTTGTGAGAAACCAGCACCAAGTGTGTGAGGGACCCCACTAGGCACAACCAGGCACAACCATGGAGAGTGAGTTAAATTATTTTCAAAGAGAGGGAGGGAGAATAGTGGACAAAGTGGAAAGATGTACCTATTGTTTTGTGTCGGTTTCTCCTTGATGGTAAATTCTCTGCTACTCCTTATGTTTTAGTTCTAGGTATTTAGTTATAACCTTTTCACATTTGATTTTTTTCCATCTTGACCACCTTCCCTCTTTCTTTCTTTTTTGTATTCATCCTACTTATCATCCACATTTCTTTCTCTAGTATCCATGGCCTCTACTTATTCACCCTTATTCTATATTTTAGGCCTTCTCTTATCTTATTATTTCTTCATCTCAACCTCTGCTTTTCTCTTTTTTTCTTTATCAGTAACTTCCTTAGATTTTTATTCTACAACCTTTTTTTCCTCTTCTTCAATTATTTTTCTTTTCTTCTTCTTCAACTACTTTAATATCTATGTGTTATGTTGCATCTTTCCATTTTTTCTTCCTATGTAGATTTTGTATATGCTTCCTCTATTGTAGCCTTCATATTTGCTTCTTCTTCCTCTATAGTTTTCCAGTTTTCCTCTTCTTATTCTTTTCATTTAACTTCCACCTCTTCATTTCTCTTTGTTTCTTCCTCTACAAATTTCTTTATTCCTCATTTTTATGAGGGGTATTTTCAGTGTCCAAGGGTATTGATCCTTGTTTCCCTTCCTGATCATATTTCTCCTAATGGGGTTGGAATGGCTTGATAATACCAACAAATAGAGTCCTCTAACTCAAATTCCCTATCATATTCTCACATTCATCCTCATTATTTGTTGGTGGGGAAAAGATAGAATGTAGCTCTCCATTTTCAACAAGTGGTGTATTTGGAGTGGATCTCATCCCTAGGCCCTTATGTCTTTTCTCAATAATTGTTAGATCAGATGGGCCTTGTTCATATTTTTCCATATATTTTATGTCCTTGAAACCCATGGTTTGTATCATGGGAAAGAACTATTGTTAGGTTTAGATTTCTCATTGGACAAGTACTTATGCTACTAAAATTTGAGGTGCTTCCCCCTCTCCTCTTGTCTAGGTAAATCATGTCTTAGAAAAATAATATTCATCCTCATAATTATTATGTACCTCATCATGATTTGAACCCCCTTATCCTCCTCTAAAAAGAGGAATGTTTCCAATTACACCACAAAAGTAAATATAAAGTTAAATCTCAATTCAAACATTGTTCCTAATAAATTAAGGACCAAGAAAGACATGCAGTTTATTTTGTAAGTATATCAAATGCCTGGGAGTAATTAAAACATATCCAGAGCTATGGAAAGGAGACAAGAAGTGCCAATATGAAAACCAACTTTATATATAATGTTTTAACAACCATGTAACAAAAATACCACTGACAACAAGTTTTTTCATTAGATATATATTAGCAGAATGATCTATATGAAAAAAAATAGGGTATTCAATAATGTAGTGTTGGAATTTAGCGATGGAATATATTACTATGAAAAATCCCTTTTCAATAATAATATAGCTTAGGTCAGAACTAAAAATATTTTTGTTAATGTAATAAATGGCATATTTTTTAGCAGCCTCATATTGTCACTGAACAACACATAAGGATTTTTCTGAAGCTCAATGTGAATGTGAAAAGGAATATTTCAATTAGGGCCTTAAACATAGGGGATGAGATCATGTTTGTTTCAAGGTTTCAAAGGATTTTTGACATTTTGCAACCAAAAAAATAAACATCATTAGTAATAAGGACAAAGAAAGATTTTGCTATTTTGTTGAAATCATAGATGAATATTCTATACTAACCAATATGTCCAATAAAGTTGCAAACATCAGTTTCTTCTGAGGGTGGTTAAATTTTGAATGATGGAATTTTTTTCATGTTTGACTTTAATGCTTGAAGATAAGATATGATGTCTTAACACTATTCTCTCAATCATCAACATAAAACATTTTTCATTATTGATGGATAGATTCATGTTCTAAGAATGATACAAAAGACTTTTCATATTATCCAATGCTTCTTCATAAGAATTACCATATGCTACGATGTCATCCATGTAGACCTCCACATAGTCATGGATTAAACACTACAAGGAAAACACTTTCTGGTGGATATTTTTAGTGTTACAAGATTAGGTAAAATCATAAAAAAAAAATATGCTAAAACCTAAGCTATTGGAGATTCTAGTTATATCGCCTAGTTGTGATTTTGTTCCCCCGAACCAAATTGTCATTGTCATTGTCTCCCTAGTTGAAACATGCGATAACATGCAAACCATGCCTCGAATCGATGAAACACTAGTTTTTTTGGACTCTTGGCACCGTATTCCAGCTAGGGGGACCCCTCCCCTGTGATTATGTAGCCCAAAAAAGTGTTTTTTAGAGGATCTCTGGAACTAGGGTTTTTCTCAGTGAGGCACAGTGAAAATCCAGCATAAGGGGTCGAATTTCACAACCCTTGTGTTGGGTGATTATGAGCACCGTGGTCGCATGGGCTTTGGCCATACAGACCTTCTAGAGCTTACGAAACTTAGTTATGTCATTCGGTTGTGATTTTGTGCCCCCAAACCAAATTGTCATTGTCTCCCTGAATTGCTTCAGGAGGCGAGTTGCAAATCTCCATAACACACAAATCATTCCTCGGATCGACGAAACGTCATTTTTGTTAGACTCTTGACATCGGATTCCAGCTAGAGGTATCCCTTTCTTATGATTTCGTCACCCAAAAAAGTGTTTGTTAGAGGATCTATGGAACTAGGGTTTTTCTTACTGAGGCACAATGAAAATACGGCACAGTGGGTTAACTTTCAAAACCCCTATGTCCAAAGATTTTGGACACAATGGTCATGTGGGAGTTGGCCATGTGAACATTCTGGAGATTACGAAAATTAGTTATATCACCCGGTTGTGATTTGTGCCCCTGGACCAAATTTTCATTGTCTCTCTAAATGGCTTCAAGAGGCGATTTGCAACTCGCCATAACATGCAAATCGTGCCTCGAATCAACAAAATGAAATTTTTGTTGGAATCCTGGCACCAGATTCCAGTGAGGGGGGGGGCTCTCCTATGATTTCTTCACCCAGAAAATTGATTATTAGAGGATCTCTAGAACTAGGGTTTTTCTCAGTGAGGCACAATAAAAATCTGGCACAAGAGGTCAACTTTCAGAACCCCTATGTCAGGTGATTAAGGGAATCATGGTTGTGTGGGAGTGTAAAGACCTTCCAGAGCTTAAGAAACTCAGTTACATCGCTCAGTTTTGATTTTGTGTCCTTGGACCAAATTGTCATTGTCTCCCTGAATGGATTTAGGAGGCAAGTTGCAACTCGCCTTAATACGCAAATTGTTCCTCCTATCGAGAAAAATTCAATTATGTTGGACTCTTGGCACCGGATTCCAACTAGGGGGACCCCTCTTCTATAATTTTGTTTCCTGGAAATGTGTTTGTTAGAGGATCTCCAGAATTAGGGTTTTTCTCAGTGAGGCATAATGAAAATCCAGCACAAGGGGTCGAATTTCACAACCCCTATGTTGGGCAATTGTGGGCACCGTGGTTGCATGGGATCTGGCCATACAGACCTTCTAGAGCTTACATAACTCAGTTATGTCACCTAATTGTGATTTTATGCCCCAGACCAAATTTTCATTGTCTCCCTAAATTGCTTCCGGAGGCGATTTGCAACTCAATGTAACACGTAAATCGTGCCTCGGCTCGATGAAGCACCAGTTCTGTTGGACTCTTGACATCAGATTCCAACTAGGGGGACCCCTCTCTTGTGATTTTTTCACCCAAAAAAGTGTTTTTTAGAGGATCTTCGTAACTAGGGTTTTTCTCAATGAAGCATAATGGAAATCTAGCACAAGGGGTCGACTTCCACAACCCATGTGTTGGGATATTGTGGGCACCGTGGTTGCATGGGAGTTGGCCATATGGACCTTCGGGAGCTTACGAAACTCATTTACGTCGCCTGGACCAAAATGTCATTGTCTCTCTGAATGGCTTCAGGAGGTGAATTGCAACTCACCATAATACACAAACCATACCTCAGATCGACGAAAGGCCATTTTTGTTAGACTCCTGGCACCAGATTCTAGCTAGCAGGACCCCTCTCTTGGGATTCCATCTCCTACATAATTTTTTGTTAGAGGATCTTCGTAACTATGGTTTTGCTCAGTGAGGCACAATTCAAATCTGACATAGGGGGTCAACTTTCACAACACCTATGTCAAGAAATTGTGGGCACCGTGGTCACATGGGAGTTTTCCATACGGACCTTCTAGAGCTTAAGAAACTTAGTTATGTCACTCAGTTGTGATTTTGTTCCCCCGAACCAAATTTTCATTATCTCCTTGAATGGCTTCAGGAGGTGAGTTACAACTCACCATAACACACAAACCATGCCTCAGATCGATGAACCATCAGTTTCGTTGGACTCCTGGCACTGGATTCCAGCTAGGGGGACCCCTCTCCTATGATTTTATCACCCATAAAAAAATTTCTTAGAGGATCTTCAGAACTAGGGTTTTTCTCAGTGAGGCACAATGCAAATTTTATTCAGGGAGTCTACTTTCACAACCAAGTGTCAAGAGATTTTGGGTGTTGGTATAGGGGCAAACCCATGGTTCAGATCTAAGAGCACACCAACAAGCCCTAACTACTAGCCCTTTCGGCTACACCTGTGAAGCAGATGCAGTCTCACCCGAAGCAGCTATGGGGGGGTTTCAAGACAGAGATGTCTACAACCAAGGGAAATCTCAAGTGGATCCAACACTAGAAAAATACAACATGCATATATCACTTATTATCTTATATCTATTCCACACATCTACCATATCTACCACAGTAATGCAATACCATTATATCAAAGGAAAATAACATAGCATCAATCACACACAACACAAGGTATACGTGGTTCACCCTCTCTCTAGGGCTACGTCCAAAGAACTATGATTTATAATATATTAAGGTGAAGCATATAGTTCTTGTCTACGCTCTCAGCTAGCAGATCTTCTTTCTTCTCCTCTCTATATCTCCCCTCCCTACACACCCAGATGCAAGGTTGATCTTCGCACCCAGCTGAAGATCTTACAATACAGAAGGCTCTCGTAGTTAGCACTTCTCTCTCACACAATGTTACTCACTCAATCACACAACAACAATCATAACACCAACAATAGTAACAACAAAAACAACAACCCATCCCAGGTCCTCTTGACCTCTATTTATACATTACAATCACTCACTAAAATCCTGAGGCCGAAACCTAGGTGTCAAAACCCTAGATACCAAAACTCTAGGTGTATAAAACCCTAGGTCAACTTGACCCACATTTTCAGGGCTTCACCATCCTATCTTTCCTTCCTTCTCGC
>SNQJ01S0196923.1:3951-21299 GCA_010110895.2 Picea sitchensis
CATTCTTGAAAAATGTTGTAATTTTAACCTGGTTAGAAAAAATGGTGCTACTGGTAGCACCACTTTTTGATTTGGGGGTTGATTTTCATGTTTTAATGCAAAAATATGGGTTTTAAGGGCTATGGTTCTCGTTTTGAGGTCATAGTTCTCATTAAGTTGGTAACTTTGTTAACATTAATAGGAATTGGCCACTTGATGATGACATCCATATTTATGGGATTTGTCTTGAGTTCCCCTCCACCGATCATATACTCAAAATACACCAATGGCTACTATGCGAACTCACATTTCTTGAGGTTAGCCATCAACTGATGCTTTTTCATAGTTTATAACACTTGCATGAGATGTTATCTTCCCAAGTGGATCTATAAACTAATATCTCATCCAAATACACTATTACAAATGAATCTAAATAGGGACACAATACATCATTCATCAATCACATAAATGTAGTTGGTGCATTACATAAACCAAAAGGCATGACCAACCATTCATGCAAACCTCACCTTGTCTTGAAGGTAATATTCCATGTGTATTCTTATTTAATGCATACTTGGTGGTATCCTGATATGAGATCCAACTTGGTGTAGTAATTAGCATGCTACAATTGGTCTAACAAATCATCAATCCTCGATAGAGGGTACCAATTCTTGGGTGTGATCTTGTTTAAAGATATGTATTTGATACACATTCACCAAGTCTAATCCTTATTGGGTACTATTATGATAGGTGACCCATAAGATGAAGTGCTTGGTTGAATTACTCCCAGCTCCAAAAGGTGTTGAAACTATTTCTTCACTTTGTTTGCTTCTAACATAGACTATCTATACAACCCAATATTTGGTAATGAGGATTTAGGAAACAATTGTATCTCATGCTCCACGTATCTCTTAGGTGGAATCCCTTTAGGGTATTGGAACAATCCCCTATATGTCCGCAACAACTCCTCCAACTGTTGTTTTTTTCTCTTTTGTACATCCCTCTAGGGATGCCTTTATTTTTAATGATTCCTCCCTTGGCTAATTATCTCTTAAGAAAATAAATACATACTTCTTGCTAGAACTAATCAACTTGTTGGCTTGGTTAGGAATTACCAGAGAGATCTTTGACTTTCCTTTTTCTGATTTGATGATGCAAGACTTCCCATCCTTGATCAAGAAATATTGGTTTGACCTCCACATGAAGATCACATCCCTTATATACATTTAGGGGATTCCAAATACTACACCACAAACATCAAAGGGTATTAAATATAATTCCAATTCATCAATAAAATATGCACTTATAGAAAACTTGATCTTACACTTTAGTGACTTTGATCTCTGCATCCTTATTCACCCATCATCCTTATTCACCCATCCCAATGGGTATGGGCTCAGATGACCATGAAATCACAATCCAAGGTTGCTTCCCAAATCATCTCCTATGAGGTTGGCTTGTGAACTAAAATCGAATAGAGCATCTACCTTGGTCTTTTTGACCTGTATCTTAATATGGAAGAGTTTTGTCCTTTCCTTCTCTTCCTTGTGATGAAGGCTATTATTGATGATCAGATTGGTTACAATCAAAACAAAAACCTCATGAGGATTAAATACCCCCCCTACATTTTTATAAAGGTGGTACTCCTCTTTTGTGATATGAAATATTTATCTTGAATGTTCTAGAATTAACAATTAAAATGGGAAATACTAGACAACAAATCCCAATCTTTATTTCTTTTAAAATATAAATACAAGATGAAAATATGTATTCACAAAGAAATATTCCTGAGAATAGGACTAGGAATCTTTCATAGACTGAAGTGAAATATATACATAATACTATATAGTAGTAAAAAAGCCATAACATGAAAACATAGAATTCCTCACATCCATCACCAATGATAATTTTAAGGATGAAAATTTATGTCAAAATGTAGAAACCTTGGCAAATCTTACTAGTCCTTAATATGCAAACTATAAAATGTTTGGCCATATTTTTGTAAAAATATTCAAATTTCTAAGGATTTTATATAGTTTCTATAAAATTTGGGCTATTTTTAAGGTAAAATAAAATTATTTTGTAGAATTTGGGCGAATCACTCTTAGAAAAAATGGAAATTGGCGAGTCCTTTTTTTGGAAAAAGCATGGAAAATTAGGCCATGGGAAAAAATTAGCCCCTAAAAATTTCCCTATCCATCACAACATAAATAAATTTGGTCACTTTCATAAGAAGGAAAAATAATAGTTCACAATTGAGAGAAATTTAAAAGAGTATTTCATTCATAACAAGAAATATTATGATAGATGCACTTCAAAAATCTCGTACTCATAAACTCAGAGTTCGAGAAATCATTGAAATTACACCCCAAAATAGTTCTCTTGGGAGTTTCAAAAAATAATAATAGTCCGGTTACAATAAAATTAAAAGTTGGCATTTGTCCAAACAGACTGGGATTGTGCTCCTGTTGATCTGGAAAATCCTTAGATGATAATTATTGTTTACTTCACATAAACATTTAACTTTATTTTGAAATAATAATGATCGTTTGACTGATTACATAATACATGTGAATTTACTTATCTATCCAAATCCACTTTAATGATAAACAACTTGCAATATAATTGAGTGAAAATAGAACAACAATAAAAAATAATAATAGTCTCATTACAGTAAAATTAAAAGTTGGCATTTGTCCAAACAGACTGGGATTGTGCTCCTGTTGATCTGGAAAATCCTTAGATGATAATTATTGTTTACTTCACATAAACATTTAACTTTATTTTGAAATAATAATGATCATTTAACTAACTTCAAAATACATGTGAAATTACTTACCTATCCAAATCCATAATTTTAATGACAAACAACTTGCAAATAATTTAGATAAATAGAACAACAATAATATATCACATACATAAGTTTGTTAATGGAGTTCACCCATCTTGGGATACATCTCTGGGTCTGCTTCTAATTGAGACCTCTTTATTAATGTTAGCGTCCAAACATCAATATAGTATAGAAAACCCTGCTACCCAATGCCTTGAAAAAGAGATAATATCAGATAATAAGCTCTTCGAGGGGACAACCCTCCTACCCCACTTAAAATGTTCAAGTACAAGATGATTCAAAATGAAAATGTCTCCTTTGGTATATAGGGAGACTAGGAGGTATAATGGCTTCAAAGTCGGCATAATTAAAATAACATTACTTCAATCTAAATTAACCAATGGCCTGCCGACATAAATAAAATAGCATTACTAATCTAATATGCCCCAATTAAGGGGTAATGGAGCCAATATTAGCCTAATAATGCCGCTCCCCTTGAGACAATTTTTGTTCGCAATGCTTGAGTAACTCGATGCTCGTATAAAGACTCATCTTCCCAAGTGGAATCTTCACCGGTAGTTTCCATTTAATGAGAGATACTGAAATGGATCTATTCCCGGGCCATTTAATTCTTGTGTCGGGCCATATTTCAGTTCAATATCATTTTTCCTTCCTCGTCAAGTTCGCACATAGTTTGAACCGATCTTGTCTTCATAACTTTCTTTACATGAAACATGGAACTGGTGTACTTGAATATGCAGCTCCACCTAGGCTGCCATAGTACCAATCTTTGCAACACCTTATGTTTCTTACAAGACTTTGCGATAATTCTATTATCCCTTCCTTGGTTTGCTTCTTGAGGGACATCTCACAGGGCGGTTGTAGTCTCTAAAAATACCCAATCCCCTACTTCAAAAACTTCTTTCACTACGATGTTGATCCGCTTTGTTGTTTCACATTTTGTGCCATGGTCAGTTGTCCTTTAAGATTTGAGAACTTGTTGTTGATTCTCATCTGATCTTCCACCGCTTGAAATTTAGATTTTTCATAAAGTGCCATAAATGGTGGGCCATTTTGTTATAGCAGGAAAGGAAGTGTTATACCACCATTCGGCCAAGGGTAACCATTTGAACCATTGTGCTTTGTTTATCGAGACAAAGAACTAAGGTATCCTTTTCTAGGACATTTGTTCACTATCTCTGGGCTTGTCCATATCTCCATTGAGGATGATAGGATGAGCTATGAGCCAATTGAAAATCTAAACAAGAAAAATAATCGTCTAAAAAGTGTCCAAAGTAAGATGGGATCTCTATCACTTCATAATAATCTTTATTGCCATGTAGCTTTGAACTGCTCTCCATGAATGCGGGTGGTAACCTGTATCTAGCTTTGAAGGGCGGGAGAGTGTGCGCGTACTTGGTCAATCTATCAACAATCACCATGATGACACCTTTCCTTCAAACTTTGGCAGTAACCCCTGATGAAATCCATGGAAACCCTCCTCCCAACTGACTCTGGGATGGATAATGGTTGTGTTAACTGGGTCTTAATTGTTTCACTCCATTTGTTGGCAAACCAAACATTCTCACACAAACCTTTGAACATCAGCCTTTTAAGGCTATCCCAAAAAACATCCTTCTTAACCCTATGGTAGGTTTCCTTTCAAAATCCCAGTGCCCCTCCCATCGGAGAGGTGTGCAGTTCCAATAGCACCTTTGAGTTGGGAGTTCTTACATAAATATAAGCGATCTTTGTACCTATAGGAATCATCATTTTCCATGTAATGTATCTCATGTAATCAACTCAAGTATAACCTTTTCAATGAGAGTCTCATTTTTCAAGGCTATCTTCCATTTATCCCTTGCTTATATTATCAAATTGGGTTGGATGATCAATATAACACAAAGAAAGGCCCCCAACATCTTCATCCTTTCGTGAGAGTGCATCCCACAACATTTTTCTTCCATTTATTATAGACGATTTCAAAATAATAACCCAAAATCTTGTTACCCATTTTGTTGTGTTCAAGATAGTCTCTGGTCTGCAAGTTAAAGTATTTAAGACTATCATGACTGCTTTGACCTCAAGTGCTCTACCTATTAGGTGTAAGTAATTTTCTATTTCTTCAATGCATGTAGTATTAAGCATCATTTCCTTCTCAGAAATGGGTTTGTGTCAGTCCCTACCCTTGAGTGGTCAACTTTCAAAAGCTGTGGGCCTCCTTCTTGCATTAGGGACAACACCAATTCCATTCTCGAGGCATCGATTCATAATAAAGGTTTTTGTGAAGTCCGAGTGGTCAAGACAGAGTCGCACACATTGCCTTTTTAAGTTGTTCAAAAGTTTTAGTTGCCTCTGGAGTCCATGAAATGCATCCTGAATAGTGTGTCATAGTTGGTGTCAAGCTATTCTTCCATAGTTCCGGAACAAACTTATAAACTGTCAACCCAAAATCCTCTAAGATTTTTAATGTTTTGGGAATCGCCACCCATCATGGCCTTAATCTTGTTAGGGCTCCCACCTAACACCTTCAAGGGATACAATATGACCCAAATACTCTACCTTTTACTCCAAAGAAACATTTGGATGGTTTGGCATATAGTTGTCGCCCCTTTAGTAGTTGTAGCACATCGTCAACATGTCAGTGCATGATCCCTCCCAAGACTTGCTATATAGATTAGTATATCATCAAAAATACTAACACAAATTTTCAAGGAAGGGCTTGAAAATGGAATCTACTTCAACCCTGAATGTGGAAGGTGCATTTGTAAGGGCCAAAAAGGCATGACCAAAAATTCATAAATGGCCTCTACATGAGTTCAATGTTGCTTTTGATATCTTCTTCCTTCATTCTTAGACCGATGATACCCCTCAACTGAGATCCACCTTTGTGAAATAGATTGTTCCATGTAGTTCATCTTAACAATTCATCAATCACAGGAATGGGAAACTTATTTCTAATAGTGATCTGTTGAGCTCTCTATAACTGGACACATACCATGAGCTATCTTCTTGAATACCATTACCACCTGTGTAAGAACTTTGGCTAGGGTCTAATGATGCTGCAAAATTTCAACATTTCTTCAACCAGCCAATTTCACTCTTTCCAAGTATAAGGGTATCTAGATGGCCCGATGTTAGGAGGAACACTCCCTGTGAATTAGTGAATTTCAAGACTCATGATTGAGTTGGTGGGAGTCCCTTTGGGGAAATATCTTCAAATACTTTGGAATGCTTATCAATGATCCCTTTGGAGATCTTGAGGGAATAGATAGCTTAGATGTTTGAACATCTAGTGAGCATATTTTGCACAATGCCCTCATGTCTCCTCTTCAATAATAATTTTTTTCATGCTACTAGGAGCTTATCACCTTACCTAAGCCTCAGATACCTCCTCAAACTCCAAATTTCTTCTTTCCTTCCAATAAAAATTTTCATGAAAAGCCTGAAAATTAAAAGCCACCGTTCTAATGATTGTAACCATTGATTCCTAGTACAACATCCGCATCTCACCCATGGTATAGCAATCATTGGACTATTCATTACATATTCCCCATATAGTAAGATTTCGACTCATTGCATTTTCCCTCATAAAATTGATAAGGTTCCTCCATCCAAGAACCATTACTTTGAAACTCCTCAAATGATATACAAAGCAATTGAGATCTTGGCTAATTTAAAGTGAATGAAATTCATGGTACCAACTGTAATCAATTAGACTATTACCCTTTTCTTTGATGTGTCCTTCCGATCTTGAGGGAATTTGAGGAGTGCCAATTCCAGCCAATGCATTACAATTTATTATCAGAGTTGAACTCCTTCCACTTTAAAATTGCTTCACATTTTCATCTTGAGATGGTTCTTAATTTGTTCTTCTCCTCTTCACAATCTATGTAGAATAATTTCTTCTCACCAGCTAATTCTATGTCCCTTTTTACTCAGACTTGTACACGTCACAATTAAAGCATAAACCTTTTATTTTCTTTTCCTCCAATTGTTGAGGTGTCAACCTTGTAGGTTGATGTGTTTCTTCGGAGAAGGAGCATTTGTTCTATAGATGTTAGAATAGTCCCTAGTAGCCATAGCTATATATTTTCACTTTCAACATTTCTGCCACCCTAAATGCATTCTCTAATGATTTGGGTTCCCAGAGGCTAACCTCGTTGAATGTTATCCTTTAAAGTTCCTATACCATCAATCAAGTGTCACCTGGAATAATTCTGCCACCTTTATATTCAATATTTGTAAGTTCTCAATGTGCTAGGTACCTGAACCCCTTTGCTTGAGATTTATCAATTACAAAGAAGGTATTGCCCTTGTATCCTCATAGTGTGGGGATATCATTTCTTCCGTGAACATTGTCCAAGTGACGAATGATTTATGAGAACAAAGCCATCGGGAGCCAAACAAATTGATTAGGTTCTAAATATAAAGAAGCAATTGCACTCTTTGTGTATGTGGTACATTATGGAGATCAGCAACGTTCCATCCAAGTATCCATGTGACTGGTCCTTGCCATCAAACTTCCTCATGTCAATCTTAGAACGTAATATTCAAACCAAAGTTGGAGTTTCTCCATTCTGATTCACCTTCCTTGTGTCCACATCATGAATTCCCTGGGATGCATTTTCACTTTCAAATTTCAGGTTCCTCTCACAAGTGAAATTTTTTCAATGTTTCCATGATCTCCCTTTTAAACCATCTATCTCCCCTTTTAAACCATCTATCTTAGTGTCCAACTTAGATTCCATTGAACTGGGACCTTAGTATCCAACTTAGTTTCCATTGAATCCATCAACTTAGCTTCCATTGGAACCAACTCATTTTGTAGTTCATTTATGTCCCCACGATTTCTTCACCTCATCAAGAGTCAAAGTAGGACAGTCGAGAGGCTTAATTGGTGTAGAAGATCCCTTTTTATGTGGCATGTTGTCCAAGTATCACTTTTGAACCTTTGATTTTGAGGTGGTTCTCATGACAATCTCTCTCAGTTGTATCTCCCAATTTTTTGCCCTCTGGGTATGAAACTTTATCTCATGTATTTCTATGTCTCTGAAATGCTACAGGTCTGATCAAAATTGATGTTCCAAATGGAAGTTACGATAACTTCCAACTTGGTTGATTTTGTCTTCCAAGAGATCTCACTTGTATAGTAAGCCTGCACAAAATAATTGATATGTACTCCCAAACCTGCAACTCCAAAAATACTACAGGACTGTCCATCCAATTCCACCAGTCCCACAATTTGGATACACTCTAGGAAGAAGTTATGATTGTTTCAATGGGAACACCTTCTTGAGACTAATCAATCCATAGTCGACACCCATTGCTACTGTGGTGTATCTACAAATTTATGATGACCCAGATGGAACTTTTACACAGATAAAATAATTAATTTTTTGTAAATTTTCTCCAGAGTTTAGGGTCTGAAACGTTACAGAAAAGTTTTCTTTATAGCAAAAACTCTACAATGACTCAGGATGACTCAGGAACCCCTATCTCTAAAATTCTCGCCGTATGTATCTAAGAAATTATAAGGCCTCAGGGAGATGACTTTTTAACACAACGTACCTTGATCCGTCTTCTAAAACCCCTTTAAGCCGTTCCTCCTGAAACGTTGTATAAAAAAGTTATAGCGAAAAATTCCACGGTGTCTCAGATGTAGCATCGAAACCCCAAGACCTCAGCTCCCATACCATATGTTAAGAACCAAACATCAATATAGTATAGAAAAAATCTCAAGAAAAGTACCCAACGCCTTGAAAAGAGATAATATCAGATAATAAGCCTCTTCGAGGGGGCAACCTCCTTTACCCCACTTAAATGTTCAAGTACAAGATGATTCAAATGAAATGTCTCCTTGGTATATAGGAGATTAGGAGGTATAATGGCTTCTAAAGCCGGCTATAATTAAAATAACATTACTAATCTAAATTACAAATCCAATGGCCTAAGCCGACATAAATAAAATAGCATTACTAACTAATATGCCCCAATTAAGGGTAATGAGCCACTATATAGGGATTAAATAACTAATTCTCAAATACTGTTTTACAATGACCTTTTTAAGTGTGTGTTTCTCAAACTTAGAAATAGACTATGTCGTCGAATTCTGTGAAATTCTAAGAAAAAATAAGTATAAAATTCATATAATTCCATTAAGGAACCTTTTTGGCATGCATTACGATGCTATCCCCAAGTCTTGATACCCTTCAACAAAAAAATCGAGACTAAACCCATACTCTGCAATGAAATAGCATAGGTCGTCCAAACCGCGGGTCTCTAACTTCATACCAAATATATACATGTGGAAAAATATACTTTGGCTCGGATTTATCAAAAAGGGTTGATAAACTACAAATAAAATGGAAAGCAGCCCTCGCAAGATAACAATGGTGAGGTAATCTCGCCATAACATGATACTCACAAAATTGCGAAGAGAATGTTCAAACTTGATGAGCTTCAAGAGGCTAATCCCAGCGTTAATGCATCCCATACATACTCCTACACTGTGAAAAATTTGAGATATATACACTACTTTGTATTACCTCCCATACTCCATGATTTCCATCGCAATTAATTCAAATATCTCCCCAGATTTGATGAAGAATATGGATACATCACCGCTGAAAAACATATTCGGTTTTGAGAGAATTTTCTTGATCCACTTGAGGTGGACTTAAGATGATGTCCTCCATTAGGATTGTTTCTTTGTCTCTTGCAAAGTAGAGTTAAGAAATGGTACAAATATCTTCCAAATTGCAAGCACGCTGATCTCAACTGGGCTTAGGAATTTTTCTTGTATCAATGGGTGATCAAGGGGAATCCCTTCCTCATTTTTGAAGAATATGATCACTTGAAAATATAGCCAGGAGAAACAAAGGCAAATAATTTTCAACCAGATTGAATCAAGTCTACCATTTAATGCTGGTTGACATAAAACCTCCTCATGATTCAACTCTCTTATAATTCATCCGGGACACTTTCATCAAGAAATGGCATTTCATTTGAGGGAAAGAAACACCACAACACTCAAAGAAATGCAAGATAGTGCAATAAGTGTGAATCTCATTTGTTGATCAAAAGGTCAAAGTTGGAGCGTAATATCGTGAAGAATGAAAGAAAAGGAGCATCCTGACATCAATGAGGTAGTTAGACATGGAGTACAATGGAAGAAATGTTGCACATGATTATCGTAAGATAAAAACTTGATGTTCAAAGAAACCATGTTTCGTTAGTTGCAGAGAAAGAAAGGCTCATTGTTCCTAGGACTTTGTACCACCCTTGGTATCATAAAACCGTAAAATGATTACTTATGTATTCAATTCATAACCTGGTCAAAGATGAGACTCAAACTCAACTTACAGAGGAACAACCAACTAATATCATGTGCATGTTGGATGAAATTTGAATTGGATGATTTACCCAAGTTTGATCAGTAGGATGATGATTATGTGGTTGAAATAGATGTCGACTGTTCAAAACAACCAAAGGGTACGCTTTTGGTAGAAGGAAGCTTAGTTATAGATCAAATATAACAATCAGCCTTGTAATAAACAATTACACAACAATGTGTAAAATGGCTAAAAATATCGTAGAGTAAGGGAAAGGTTTTACCCTTTAAGTTTCTCTTTCCTTTCAATTTTGAGAAAAAATATGCTGTTACCAATCATAGGATGAAGAATGTTCTACTTAATCTGTTGAGGATGTCATTGAAGATATTCAATTTTTCCTTTCTCCAAAATTGAAGTCCCTGAGTTGCATTGCTTTTCAAACAAAATATGAATTAACGCAATATAACTATGTACCATTAACCTTTAAATTATTTCACTTTTTGAAGAAGAATCTTGATCATGTCCTAAATGATAAGCACACAGAAAATCATGAAGTGTCATTGGAACCAATGAAACAATCATCCTAGTTCCTACATGATCCAATATATGATGTGTTGGATGACTCCAGTTGTCCAAGCCGTTTCATTTGCCAGTTATGGAGTTAAAAGAGGTTATTATATAGACATGATTAGGCAGCCTCTTTCATGGTTTGTTTCAGCAAGAGTCTCATTTCAAAGTTCAATGGAAAATTCTATGTTCATATCGAACTCCAGATAATGATGTAAAAAAACATATGTGTCATACCCACTCTAATTCATAAATTTTCTGAAAGTCAAGGAATAGGTCGCGGTTCCCTGACTCATAACATACCGCATGGAAATTTTTTTCAGCATACATGATCAATCATGTTTCGGCAGTGGCCATTACACTTTGCACTTTTGAATCTATGGACAAAAGGTCAAGCGCTTTTTGATTGTGCTAATGCTACCGGGCAAATTCAATTTCAACAACCACTTGATTGATCTGAATTTTGTATTCATTTGATTCAACATGATTTCTTTAGTAAGCAGAGTAGGTAGCAGTGTACAAATAATCTCATCTCTTTGAGCATCCCTTTCAACAATTTTTCAATCTCAATTTAAAATTTTAGTCTTCAATTTGATTTGGTTTCAATTGAAATATTAGAACATGTACATGTTGCAAAATAAAGTTTTGGGATCAACCCAACGAATAAAACATTATCGGCATGTTTAGAGTTCTGTGGTTCTTTTCATCTCTTGAAAGAGCTTCCATCCCTAGGTGGAGCTACTATGTTGGGGTCCTATACTCCATAGTGATTTGATTTTTTCAATCCATCTATTTGACATTCAATTGATGAAGATATCTTACTTGGCTGGCGCTCGGTTGATTCACTTCTTCCTCCATCCATTTCTCCTAATCCTTCATCAATTTGTCCACCTTTCATTCCATTACACCATCCACTTCATCTTCCGCCCCGCTAAGTTCATCCCTACATGAAATGATGTTATGTAACTAGGGTTAAATTAACAAAATAACTAGTTTAATAAATTATTAGATAACCTAGGATAATTACTAATAAAGATTAATTAGTTAGGTTAACACTGTTAATAATTAGTAATTAGATTAGGGTAATTAGGTTTGAAGTTAGATTAGTGCACTAATAATTAATTTTAAATAAATAATTGAAGAAGTTACTTCTAAATAATCAATAAACAAACATTATAAAAAATTAAAAATTAAAAAACAAATTATAATAACTAAAAAAAAATCAATTAAAAACAAAAATTAAACACACTAAAATAAAACAGCTTTTAAAAATTAAAACAAATAAAACAAACTTAAACAATAATATAATATAATAAAATAAAACCTATATAAAACTATATAAAACATTATAAAACAATTAAAAAAAATAAATAAACACATAAAAGAATAAAATGTGTAAAACGAAAATAAACATCGACAAACATTAAAATAAAACTAAATAATAAATAAAAAACATAAAACATATAAAACAAAACAAAAACATGCAATATCCCACACATATCCCAAAAAACAAATAAATCGACGTCAGAATTTTTTCTGAGTCCATCTTAACTTTAACGAAGTAGTCCAGAAAGTGGTTTTTCTTTGACACTTGTCACCACCTCGTATTACTGAACCCTCCCCACTTACCACCCTAGGGGGGGTCTAGGATACCACCTTCCCCATCCAAAACCGCCTTCCCAAAAATAAAAACCATTTTTGCACAGTTTTGACCACATGTCTTCCAAGAGCTGCCGGGCAAAACCGTAAGGAATTCCTTTGAAACCCAAGAGAGGTTTTGTTGAAATTTTTAATGTTTCATTGACATGAAAATAACAAATGAAATATGTACTGGAAACGAAGAATTTCCGTACCGTACTCTGGCACCAGGTGGCATTTCTTAAAGAAGTCGCAAAAGCAAACTCCTCGATAAGATCAAGAGATAGTGAGGATGTCAGGCGTTTTACGTGAAGCGTAAGCTTTGTCATTGATGGAAAGTACAATGCAATGATGGTTTGAGTACGAACAATCACGATCATTAGGCAAATAAAATATAATCCGTGGAAGATCGAATGATCAAGGCAACACCGACAAGTACAACAGTTGATGCATGGCTTGAGGCCAAATGTAAATGATGGACTACAGGCAAAGAGGAAGATAAGTTCAAAGATCAATGATCAAGGAAACGCACATTGACAAAATTATCAAAGGTCTGAAGAACTACTATCGTTGATCCCATCCAAAATTCTCGACAACATGAGGGCCGCCAGATATGAATAAAAACAAGAAAAGCGCACGCTGAAGAGGAGGACAGATCTCGGGTGTTATATATGAGTGTGAGGATCGACCATCATAGGATCTAGGATAATATGCATGATCTTTAAAAGTGTAAGGAGTAGAGGGCTCACAAACACTCGACGTAATCTGAGCCATCAAAACAATATCACATCTTAACCATTGATCGGAGTTTCGAGGATCAAGAGTTGGAGATGACAAGTAATATCATCCACGAACTCCGATCTTTGTTATACAAGTTATTGCCCTGGTGATGATTGGAAGTTGGTGCTTCCATCCGCTTGAGGCCGGAACACTCGTGGAGTTGGTGCTTCCTCTCTAGTTGGTGCCAGGAGAAACCAGAGTTATGCTAGAGAAACTAGAGTTGGTGCTTCCTCTAGTTGGTGCTAGAGAAACCGGAATTGGTGTTTCTCCCTTCTAGTTGGTGCTAGAGAAACCAGAGTTGGTGCTTCCTCTAGTGGGTGCTAGAGAAAATGTGAGTTGGTGCTCTCAAAGAAGTTGCATCTTGTAAAACGTGAGGGTTGTAGCCCCATTAAGGAGCTGGTGCCTGTACAAGGATAAAGAATGTACTATTACTTATCATATAAAGAAAAAATGTTTTACCTCGTATGGGTTTCCCCTCGAAAAATATCCGGCCTCTATGTTTCTCATATATGTGATTGATGTCGAATGTACCATTGTTCATTTCCCTACATTAATGTGATCATCATTCAATGTTTCCGCAGTGAGTTTTGCAAGAAGTATAATTGTTTAATCTTTGTAACAATTGATTCACCCCCGCTTTCCATCAAGGTTTTCCCAGTCGTGATGAAGAACACAACCCTCTCAAGAGCCACAGTATCAAGAATCGGAGAATCAAATCCATATATGAGCACCATTTTTAAGGTTTTTATTTTTCTTGATTTTTTCATGTTTTTGCGGTGGATGTTTTGGAAATATGGAGATGAATTTTGAAAAACCGAGATAGGATTTTATTCTATAATGGCTCATATACACAAAAATCTTCTTCTTTCACATATGTCACAGCTAGAGATACAAGGTCTTATTTGACCCCTATTTCTAAAATCACCCTTTTTTCATGGCGCATGTACCAAAACTTTGAGGGATTTTGCTTCTATTTTGGCCGTGTTGTTGAAGTCAACTCCCTTATCCTATCGGAGATAGATTTTATGGTATATTTTATAATTCAAATGTACAAGTATTGGTCAATTGAGACATAACTGTAGAAGGATCCAGATTAAAGCAAAATTTCACAAAGCTCCTGTGGTTCAGTCAATCCAATAATACAGTCACAACAGTTAGATGATTCATGTGTCAATATTGGTGGTGAATTTATTAACTATAATTTGTTTCCATCAGATTTTGTTATCTTAGTACCTCAATTATGATAAGAGGTGTAAATAACATAATTTGTTGAGACATACACTCTATTTCTCGCTTTGACATAATTATCAATGTTTTCTACTCAATAGTTAAATCTAGGATTCTTGATTTCCCTATTATTACCTGGTCCTCTCATATTCTCCTCCAAATCCAAAATCAACTCAAAGAATCCAACAAGAGAGCCTACCTTGCCCTCAGAGGGCGCCATCTCAGAACCCTGCTCTCTCGATTGAACCCCAACTTCAGGACTCCATTGCCTAATGGCCTATTTTCTCTGATCCAACCAAACCAAAAAAACTTGTACTCTTATAACTAGCCTAACATATAATTCAAACAAAAGCTAAATCATACGTAGAGATCCCTCTCTAAGTATTGAAGGGATATACTCGACTCCAAAGTGGTTTTTAGGTTACTCCCATTTCTTCTTCGCCACCGAGAAATTACAGAGTGCTAATAGAGTGCATGACATGTTGTACATGTTTTCTCTCCAGAATAGGTCATAATTCAGAAGGTCCGTCATTCTCTATAAATATTTTTTCAAGCATGATTCAAGGACCAAAACTTAGAGGAATTTCAGAGAAGATGCACAAATACTGGGTACAAGTTTGGGTGATATTTATCATTTAAGTAGGTATGGAGTTAAATTTGTTGAAAGTTAGGGTTTGTGGATAATCCAAAAAACTCCGGGTCCCAAGAAGGTGTCTAATGATAAATTTAAGAAGGATGTAGTTGGGGTTTATATGTGGACCTATGTGGACCTAGGATCTTTATGAGGAATTAGTTTCTAAGTGGACCCAAGTTGTTGATGTTGATGTATCGATTATGGTGTATCTAGTTTTTGATGATGATGATGTATCAGTTATGGTGTATCCAGTTTTGATGATGATGATTATGTATCAATTGTAGTGGAGATAGTTTTGATGATGGTGATATATCAATGATAATGACATGTTGATTATCAATGAAAATGACAAGTTTATTGTCAATGACATGCTTATTATCAGTGATAGTGGCATGTTGATTATCAGTGACATGTTGATTATCAATGATAGGTTGATTATCAGTGACAATGATAGGTTGATTATTAGTGACAATGATATGTTGATCATCAATGGAAGTTTCAGTGACAGGTTGAGTCTCCATTTTTATTTCAGGGATGAAGGAAGGGGAAAGGAAAGGGGGTTGGAGCCTCCTTCCAGTTGGAGCTGGAGAATAAAGGGAGTCATAGCTTCCTTTATGTTGGAGCCTATAAAATAGGGGGTTGTATCCTCCTTCCAGTTGGAGCTGGAGAATACAGGGAGTCGTAGCTTCCTTTAGGTTGGAGCTTGTAAACTAGGGGGTTGGAGCCTCCTTCCAGTTGGAATTGGAGATTACAGGGAGTCATAACTTCCTTTAGGTTGGAGCCTATAAACTAGGGGGTTGGATCCCCCTTCCAATTGGAGCTAGATAATCTCATGAGTTTTAGATTCCTTCAAGTTGGAGCCCATAAATAGGGGGTTGGTGCCTCCTTCTAGTTGGTGTTGGATAATCTTGGAAATTGGTGCTTACTATGAATGTAATTCTTGAAATGATATAAGAAAAGTGTTCCTTGGTTTTCTCCCATTTGGGTTTCTATGTAAAAATCTCTTGTGCACTGTGTATGATGTGATGCACTGTTGAATGACACTGTTAATTTTTAATGTTTACTGATTTTATGTTAATAATGGTAAAAAGTGATCAATACTGATTCACCCCCCCCCTCCCCCCCTTAGTATTGGTGGATATTCCAACAAATTCTCCAGAGATAATTTTTTCCCAATAAAAAATCACTTTCTCATGAATTGAAAAATGAAAGATATACAAATCTAGTCGAGGAACGGTAGCAACATATTCTTGACCATATACCCTAGCAAATAACCATGCTAACTCTTTATATGTATTCTTTAACAAACTAACCCAGATGCTCGAAAAATATTCTGGAATTACTGCCGGGTCTTCAAGATATTTTTGTAGGAGCTCCCATCCACCATTTCTTACCTTCAGGGAATATTTCAATTTTCCATCCTTAAAGGTCATTGTTGGCTCTGGTAGCCTAAGCATTTTTTTGAAAACTGAAGGTGCTAGAAAAATAGGGGACTCTCCTTGTAGCTGAATAATTCTCTAGTTCTTATGAAACTTGTCTATGCACCATAAAATTAATTCTTTGGCATAAAAAACCTCTGGAACACAAATTTCTAAAACATTTATTGATGTCCAAATATAGTTAGAACCTTTCTCTCGAGGAGGAAATGTAGAACAATACTTGTATGTCGTGGACCATTAGAACTTTTGATCTTCTCGTCCGAATGTGTTGATGGTGTCTCCGTAGAAGTTCTCCTTTCTTCTGGTTGTCATGCTTAATAAAGTTGATGGATTAATGTATAGCCCCTTTAGAACATTAATACCAAAGTAAATATTCTTACCATAATATACCTTCAGACTCTTGTTTCAAAGGAATGATTAAGACAAATTAAATTTGAATCGATGAAGAATTGTCTCGAGAAGTTCACCATTAATAACATCCTTTTAATACTTTAACAATTTCTTATTTTACATGATATTTGCATTAAATTTACCTTGGTGAGAGTGACAAGGTGAGACATGGCTTACCGCAAGTGATGGAGGATTGAATGTATGTAAAGGAAAAATGAAATGATATTGAACCCGTGAACCTGTAGTGAAATTTCAGAAAATATCTAAGTATTGAAAATGGTTAGATTGGATGGAGAGAAAGGGGTATATAGAGCACAAATGAAATGATCATGGATCCACGATAAAAATTTGAAAAATGATTAAGTATCAAAAGTGGATCAGTTGGAGGACAAAGTGATGGGTATTGAAGAATTGTAGAATGATCGCAGAGCCGCGATGAAGTTAGAGAATTGTATAAGTATTGAAGTATCACAGGGGTAGTGAAGTATGGAAAATATACTAAGTATAAAGAATCAGTTAGATGTGAGGCT
>SNQJ01S0196924.1:0-17348 GCA_010110895.2 Picea sitchensis
ATTTTGTTTGCATGCTTTACAGATCTCATCCTGTAATTTTCCCAAATTTCTTGATAGTTGATAAGCTTTCTTCAACGTTGGCTAACTTTACCACACCATGCATTATGTATTCCTAATGTGTATGATTAATATCTCTGCACTACAATGGCTATGTTTGGGCATGTATGAGCTTGTTGCCTCTTATTTTACTGTTATCATCTGTCTTTGTCCTATCATGTTGAAGCTACTTGTCTTGTATTAGCCTTGTGTGTTTATTTTTTGTGTATGCGTCTGGGGCCCTAACTAGCAGATCTGAGCAAAATGAGAGTATTGGCATTTTGTTTTGTTTCTTTTTTTCTCAGATTCATTGATATGCATCGGTTCTATGCTTAGCCTAGTATGTGTATGGCACACCTTCATTGTCTCAGCCTTTTAATCGCGTTTAAAAGTATTCAATAAAATGATGAAGTGGAAATTAGATTTATATTAGTTTTTCATATACTTGCAGTGCTGCACCTGCTGCACGATTGGGAATGTCACGCAGAGTTTACCCTTTAGTTTCTCTCAATCCTTATCAAGGGAATTGGACTATTAAGGTCCGAGTCACCAACAAGGGACCTTTGCGCACATTCTGTAATTCCAGGGGTGAAGGCAGTGTATTCAATGTGGAGCTTACTAATGAAGATGTTGTTGGATCATATTGTCATTGATGCCAATGGTTTGTCATTTATGCCAATGGTTTGATTACTTGGGAGATTGTTGGATCATATGTCATTGATGTAAATGGTTTGGTTTGATTGATGTCATTGGTTGATGTCAAGTAATTGATTGATATGATTCCCTTGATGAGAATTTTATATGTCAAAGTGGAAACCAAGCGATGCAAAAGGTAAACAAATGGATGAACTCAAAGTGGTCCCCTTACGGTGAAAGCCCTCAGGGAAGATGCTGGATTGAGTTATCCTAAGAAGAATGGTTGGAGGACCCATTCTCTCATTGTGTCTTATCATGATTGATAAGGTGTACAAATGGATGAACTTCGAAGTGTTCCCCTTATGGTGAAATCCCTCACGGGAAGAGGCTTTACAGTTGAGTTATCCTAGAATGGTTGGAGGACCCATGCTTGTGTATGAGGAACTCTTGAGATGAAGAACAAGGAAATTGTTGGTGAAACTATCCCTAGATGGATAGTGTTTGTCATACCATTTACGGTGGTATGTGGAATGTCACATAACTCCTCTGGTTTGAGAGTTATGGCCTTACACAGTTGAAGGACCCTCACATGAGGCTTGAAGCCCCAAAGTCAAATAAGTCAAAGTGACCTCAAAGAAGAAATGATAAAAATAAGGTGACAAAATCAGAGAAGAATATTTGTGAAAAATGGTTAACCCTAAAAATAAGGAAAATAGAGTTAAGTGACCTAGAAATGGTTAATATTATTTATTCAAGGTGGATTATTTAAATAATCAAGAGTGACAAAATCAAAAATGATAAAGTAAGGTGACAAAAGTGAAGGATTATTTATGGAAAATGGTTAAACCTAAAAATAAAGGAAAATAGGTCCAAGTGACCTAGAAATGGGTAAATATTATTTCAATAATAATTTTACACATATGGAGAATTAGAAGTGGACCAACCCTAAAATAAGGAGAGAAGTGGAATTAGAGTGACCTAGAATATGTTTTAAGAAAGCTACTTGGGTATGGAAATGGGGGCAAGGCTCTCTCATTTGAAACACACTTGAGCATATTGAATATCTATATGTTTCTAGGGTTTCAAAGGGATATATAAGCCGAAATTCTAAGTAAAGTGAAGAGAAGAGGCCGAAATGCAAAGGAAGGATAAATTCTTTTTTTGAAGGTTAACATGGTATGTTATTTTCAGGTCATCTCATCATTTTCACTATAATTTTTTGTATAATGAGGATTCAGATCCTAAAATTGCTATACTAGTGATAAAACATATCCAAGTATCCTTGGTTCAAAATTCAGCTTGTGGATCATTGTATGTTTGGTTACACTCTGTGGAAAATAGGGTTTGTGGTCAGGATCCTGAAACTAGTCAAAATCAGTGTTTAGGGTAAAAACGTCATAACTTCTTCATAACAGCTCAAAATTCAATTGAGACAAAATTTTTTGGTTAGAGGAAAAGTCGGTAATATGATTTTAATAGTTTCATATAGTTTCATCAAATATTTTGTCTTGAGAACTCTCTAGGACAGCTCTCTAGAATAAGCAGAATTCAACCAAGGTATACCATTTTGCTATAAATCCTTTTCTGAGGTTCCAAGTAGTTCCACTTGGAGGAATTGCATAAACCACATTGAATAACATTGTGTATCAGTTTTAGATATTTATACATTCTGAGTTCAAAGTTATGAATTACTTCAAGTTAGGGTTGTTGACTAATCAAAACTAGGCATGTGAGACTAAAGAAAAGTTTGATGAAAATACTAGTCTCTTGTTGTGCAAAGTTAAGGAAGGTTTTCAGAAATGTGATCAGATACACCAGATTTATTTGAGCTACAAATCGAATTTTGATGAAATTGATGAAGAGGGATTTTAGTTTGAGGTACATGTTGAGTACATGGTTGAGACAAGTAGTTGATGGTTAGCGCACATACACATGAGGTTAATATAGTTGATGTTGTTGGTACATATTGATGAGTCATTTTGATGAGTGGATTTGAAACATGATTGGTATATACTTGTTACATGGTTAGATGCACTTGTTTATGGAGTGGGTTGATTCTGAGGTTGTTTGGAGTACAGGGTTGGTGCATAGTTGATGCTCTTGTTTATAGTGCAGTTGATATATGTTGAGGATTGTTACCTCATCTCAGTTGGTGCTGAGGCTGATGAGTCTTGCATATAGATTTAGTTCTCTTGTAGATTTGTACTCTATTAGGTTGTTGCTAATAAACTAAGGATTGTAGTCAGTAATAAAAAGAAAATTGTACATACATCTTGTGTTCTTTATTGTTCATTGTGGTGATGACTTGTTGATGATATATTGTTGATATATGTTGCTGATATGTACTCACATCTAACTGGTTATAAATGACAACAATGGGTAATGAATAAATGTTGAATGCTAATTGATGAGTTTGTGCAAGGAAGTTTTGGGAAAAAGAGCCCCACAATCATTTCACCCCCCTCTAAGTGTGGTAGGTGTAATCCTTAATTGGTATCAGAGCGGAGCCTTCACTACAAGCCTTAACAAGCTTGAAGGAGATCCATATGAACACACAAATGTATGATGAAGTTCAATCCTTGATGAGAAGAACTATTCTATTTGGAGAATAGAGATGAGAGTGTATTTAGAGACAATGGGAGCAACTATTTAGAAGGAAACCATCGGTGGATATGTTGGATTGAATAACAAGTCAAAGTTTACAGCTCAAAGGGAAGGAAGAAGAATGATGCATTGGCTCTCAAGACAATTCTTAGTGGACTCTCAATCCTATCCAAAGGCATGGGACAATGCACTTCCTTAAGGATCACGTGGCTAAATCTAGAGCATATCAAAGCAAAGAAGAGAAAGAGAAGAAATTGAAGACCACTCCATCAAGATCATCCAAGGTAATGAATCATCAAAAACTCTTGAATGCATTATTTCTAAATGTGATAATAGCACAAGGAAGATCTTGAAGACATTTCAAATAAAAGCAAAGAAGTATGTGTTGATATTGGCAAGGAAGATCATGGGATATTTCAAATGAAGGTAAGAGAACACTCTAAAGCCCTTGAATGCAATGATGATGATGATGAATTTTCTATATACAAGGAAAGAAGAATATGTAGATATAGTTTGTGTAAGTTTGATGGGTATTTATCCATGAAAAGAATAGAAGGAAATATATTAAAACTTCAAGGAAATTGAAGAGGGATTATACATGTATAGGGTGATCGTTTTATACACTATAACTATCTTTCGGATAACACTAAAGTTTCTTAGGAGGAGTCAAAGACACATCTTGAAGTTAAAGGGAATGCTCAAGAACAAGAAGAAGGTTCTAAATTAGAGAAAAGGAAGATCACAAGACTAAAGAAGAATGGAAAGAAGACTGGAATATAGATGATGAGATTAGTAAAAGTTTAGAAACTATTGTCCATCTCAAGACACAAATTGAAGAAGCCAAAGATAGAGGAACTGAAGATTCAAATAAATGAAAGTAAAGAGTCATGTTGTAAGTTAGAAGCTGAAATTATTGACCATAGAAAGAAGGTGGAAAAGTCCAAAAAAATTCTTGAATAGCTCGAATCTTGGATGAGATCTTGTAAAGTCAAAATAATCATGCGATAAATCGGGTCTTGGATACAAAGGAGAAGATACACATGCTGGAAGCAAGCACCTCAAAGAAGCATGAGGTAAATATATCAAGAAGAGACAATGTTGCAAAGCAACCATCTACACAAGGAAAGAAAATTTCAAAGAATAAAGCAAGGGTACATCAAAGAAGTTATTCTTGGGACACTAAAACAAAGGTATGAAAGAGGTATTTTTTCATGGGCATTGTTATTCATGTAATGGATATATGGTCACAAAGATTTTGAATGTAGATATTATGAAGAAGATATAATGGAATATTCTATAACACCACAAGGTGTTGGAGATGTGATCAAATAGGACAAATTTATGTTCTTGTAACTCTATGAGATGCTACGATTGTAGTGGATTGACCACAAATCCCAGGAGTAATGGAACACAAGAAGAAATTCCACGATAGGGACTTCAAATAGTATGGCTAGAAGAGGAATGAAGTAATAAGGAAGACATCTTTGAAATATGGATACTGAATCAAGTTAGAGAAGGGTCATCTACGAAGTGGGTGAAGAAGACCCAGAGGAAGCGGCCAGATCAGAATGAAAGATTAAAGGGAAGTTCAATTGTGCCATTTACTAATGAACATGCAGGTAACTGTGGTGATAGTCATGTCCACACGTTAGGACCTTGAATAGGTCATGTACTACACTAGTTGTCTGACAGAGTGAATTATTAATGCATTGTAAAGCCTTGGGAAAAAAGGCAATGCATGGCTTGAGTTTGATGTGATGGTATAACTTTCTTTTGCAGGGGTATGGCATTGTTTGTTGCGAGGAGTTAGGCACTATTGTTCTGAGTTTAAGTGTTCATCTATTGGATTATGTAAAATAAAATCTTAGGTGCATGGCACTAACCCATGAAGTATGGTTTGATGTTGATCTGTTGGAGTACATGGCTGGTACTTTTTGAAGTTTCATTGGAATGATATGGTATTGTTGGATATCATCGTTACATGCATTTTTCATGTGGATCGAATACACATTGAGACATGTAGATAGATAGTCATATTGTACATCATTAGGGAATCTTAGCTTATTAATGTGGTTGATATACTTGCTCGGTGCAGTAGTGATGTATGATGGTACACTCATGGATGGTATTTGTTTAGCATATTGATAGATGCACATTGTTTGGCATGTTGGTAGATGCACATGTTGGCATATTGGTAGATGCACATGTTGTATATGGTGGATACATTTCATTGATGATATCTTTTGGCACATTGTTGATGTACATGGTTGATGTGTACATGGGTATTTGAAATACAGAAGTGGGCACATTTTGGTACATGATTTACTTAGTGGATATATTATTTCATGATTCTCTATTTCATTGATGACATATCTTTTGTTTCATGATGTATGGTATGGCATAAGTTTGATACATGAAACGGGTCAAGGATGCGTCATTTGGTAGCATATTGTTCATCTTGCGAGAAGATAGATAGGGAAACATACCCTTATGGGGAGTCATTCTTCTTCCCATGATTCTAGGAGGAGATATTTATCAAATGCATACCTAGAAAGAGCCCTACATTTGAAGAAAGAAACACGGAAGGCATAATTCCATGGGAAGCGATGGTCACAGGGGAAGTATATTCGATGTATTTTCAGAATTACATCAAATTGATATCCCTTATACAAGGGAGAGATTATACAGCAGGAACAAGACAAGGGGAGCAACCCAAGAGAAGAATGGCCATTTTCCATTGATGTCCAAAGGGGAGATAATCACATTGATGAGATTGATGTCACATTGATAGGAGAATTGATATGGAGAGATAGTCACATTGACTATTGATGTATAGAGCATGCTGCCCATGTTGACATCAATAATTTGTAATTGGTGTTTGGTAATTAGTGTTGACATCAATGTTAGTATTACCATCAATACCAAAAGGGTATTGTTGGATCATATTGTCATTGATACCAATGGTTTGTCATTGATACCAATGGTTTTGTTACCCAGGAGGAATTGTTGGATCATATGTCATTGATAACCAATGGTTTGGTTTGATTGATGTCATTGGTTGATGTCAAATGGTGATTGATATGATTCCCCTTGATGAGAATGTTATACGTCCAATTGGAAATTGTCCGTGCAAAGGTAAACAAATGAATAGTTTCAAAGTGGTCCCCCGCTATGGTGAAAGCCCTCGCAGGGGCAACTGGATGAGCTATCCTAGAAGAATGGTTGGGACCCATGCTCTCATTATTGTATTATCATGATTGATAAAAGGTGTACAAATGGATGAACCAAAGTGGTCCCATATGGTGAAATCCCTCACTCAGGGAGGCAGCTTTCTGGTTGAGTTATCCTAGAAGAATGGTTGGAGGACCCGTAGCTCTCTGTGTCACACATAACTCCTCCTGGTTTTGAGAGTTATGGCCTTACGAGTTTGGGGGACCCTCATATGAGGCAAGCCCCAAAGTCAAAAGTCAAAGTGACCTACAAAAGAAGAAATGATAAAATAAGGTGACAAAATCAAGAAGGAATATTTATGGAAAATGGTTAACCCTAAAAATAAGGAAAATAGGTTAGAGTGACCTAGAAATGGGTTGTATTATTTATTCAAGGTGGATTATTTAAATAATCAAAGAGAAGTGACAAAATCAAGAAATGATAAAAGTAAGGTGACAAAATCCAAGAAGGATTATTTATGGAAAATGGTTAAACCTAAAAATAAGGAAAATAGGTCAAGTGAACTAGAAATGGGTAAAATATTATTTCAATAATAATTTTAATGGAGAAATTAGAGTGGACCTAACCTAAAATAAGGAAAGTGGAGATAAGAAGTGACCTAGAATATGTTTTAAGGAAGCTACTTGGAGAGTATAAAATAAGAGGCAAGGCTCTCTCATTTGAAACACACTTGAGCATATTGAATATCTATATGTGTCACAGAGGTTTACAAAAGGATATATAAGCCCAGTGCGAGGGAAAGTGAAGAAAGAAGGCCGAAATGCAAGGAAGGATAAATTCTTTTGAAGGTGCTTTCTATGGTATGTTATTTTCAGGTCATCTCACCATTTCCTTTATAATTTTTTTCTATAATGATTCAGATCCTGAGGTGGTATGCAAGTGAGAAAACATCTCAAGTATAGGTGGTTCAAAATGCAGCTTGTGGGTCGTTGTATTTTTGGAGTTACACTCTTGTGGAAAATAGGGTTTGTGGTCAGTCACGAAACTAGTCAAAATCAGGTGTTTCCAGGTAAAACGTCATAACTTCTTCATAACAGATCCAATTCAATTGAGACCAAATGTGTCGGTTAGGTTAAACGTGGTAGTATGCTGTGTAATAGTTTCAGATCATTTCATCAAATATTTTGTTCGGGCAATCTCTACAAGGGCGGCTCTCTAGAATAAGCGAATTCAGCAAGGTATGCCATTTTTTGCTATAAATCCTTTTCTGAGAGGTTCAAGTAGTTCCACTTGGGAATTTCAAAAACCACACTGAAGAACATTGTGTGTATTAGTTTTGAATATTTATACATTACAGGTTCAAAGTTATGATTACTTCAAGTTAGGGTTGTTGGCTAATCCAAAACTAGGCATGTGAGACTAAAAGAAAGTTTGATGAAAATGCTAGTCTCTTCTTCATTAAAGTTAAGGAAGGTTTGCAGGAATGTGATCAGATACACCAGGTCTATTTCAGAGCTACAAATCAGATTTTGATGATGAAATTGATGAGGGATTTTAGTTGAGGTACATGTTGGGTACATGGTTAGAGATAAAGTAGTTGATGAGTTAGCACATACATAGGGTGTATAGTTGATGTTGTTAATTTTATAATGATGAGTCATTTTTGATGAGTGGTTGACACATGATTGGTATACTTGGTACATGGTTAGATGCACTTGTTTATGAATTACGGGTTGATTCACAATTTGTTTGGATGCAGTTGGGTGCATGGTTGATGCTCTTGTTTATGAATTACTGATTGATATATGTTGAGGATTGATTGTTGCCTCATCGGTTAGTCTTGAGAATGCAAGGCTGAAGTTTGCATATAGAGATGGTGCTCTTTTAGAGTTGTACTCTATTAGGTTGTGATAAATTTAAGGATTGTAGTCAGTAATAAAAGAAAATTGTACGCGCCCATCTTGTGTTCTTTGTGTTCATTGTGGTGATGACTTGTTGATGATATATTAGCGATATGTGCTCACATCTAGCGGTTATAAATGATAAAAATGGGTAATGAATAAATGTTGAATGCTAATTGATGAGTTTTTGTGCAGGGAGGTTTGGAAAAAGACCCCACTCATTCACCCCGACTGTAAAGTGTGGTAGGTGTGCCAGATGTAAACTATTGAATGCTCGCAACAATTTAATTCAAAATCTTCAAATATCTAACCATTTCAAAATTAATGTATGCTAGCATAATAAAGGTTTAAAATGGGTAAGGATGTTCCATTATCTTGGTTTCAGTTGTTTTTCTTCTTGTGTTCTTGAGAGCACTCAAATTCAGGCAACTATATTTAAGGAAGTTGCTGATAAGTTTTGGAATAAGTTTGAATTGGGCAAGGAATATTATATCTCAAAAGGAACCCCTCGAGTTGCAAATAAACAATTCAAAACAGTAGTAAATGATTATGAGATGACCTTGCATGCAAATTCAGAAGTTGAAGAAGTAGTTGAGGAAGGAACCCATATTCTAGAATTCAAGTATAACTTTGTCAAGGTTGATGAGCTTGGTCCATATGTCAATTCAAGGGATCTTGTTGGTGGGCATCCTTTGGCTTGAACAGTAAAAAATCTTAGTTTGGTAATTGGACATTTCACATTCATCTCTATCTTCCATCACATGATTGAATTGTCGGGTGTGATTTTCTGCAGATGTCATTAGAGTTGTTCAGAGTGTATCACCGGTTCTAAGCATCAGAGTGTATCACCAGTTATTTCTGCTCTAAAGATTCTCAAAACTTCATAATGTTTCAATAACTCTCTCCTTTTCACGCTTACGTGTGCTATAGGTATATTATGGTGGTCAAGGCATGCGATTCAAGGGGTGAAGCTTGGATTTCTGTTTTTAGTGACCAAGCAGAGAAAATCCTTCAGCACACAGCAGATGAGCTTGCATTTATTAGATATGAGGTATAGTACTTGCATAGTGCATTACAATTAAAGTTCCAATTAGAATTGGGTTCTCTTAAAACCTAACAATGAGTGATATTTGTGTTTCACAGGAAGAAGATCAGAAGGCTTACCAGATAGATATTAAGAAGACGATGTGGGTTCCACACGTCCTCGTTTCAGCGTAGCACAGACCGAGTACATAAATGAGATGAGGCAGCGCATTACAATTCGTTCATGTAGCCCAGTAGATTGGATTGGTGAATGCAAGTATTTGTTAGAAGAAATATCAAAGATGAAAACCAAAGCGTAGAGTAGGTTCCAATTTCTTTTGGAGTGCGTGGAAACATGCAAGCCCAATTTGATTAGATGTCGTCAATGCATCTCATTAACAAAATGTCAAATGTGCAACTTTGATTACCTCTGACTTCTATTCGTTTTCTTTTCCTTTTCTCCTTCAAGGCTTCGTACGAGGCAAAAGTGGATCATAAGGCAGCTAGGAATCGAACCAACTTATAAAAAGCTTATCGTCCTATTACCTTGATGCATGCTTGTAATATTATATATGAACTACTATTTTGTTCCAATGGGAGTCGTTTTTGAGCGAAGGGGCATCCTTTCAATAAAATAGAAGGTGGATTTATTTACCCTGTTTTCATTATTACTTTTTTGGGTCGTTTTGAGCCTGGATGATCCAAATGATCATATGGTATAAATATGGTATAATATTATTATCAGATAAGAATTCTTATTGGACTTTTTGATACGAATACTTATTGGACTTTTTGGACCTCTTCAGATAGTTATGGAATGTGAAGCGTTATTTTTAGTTTCTTCACTTTTTAAAGGATCTTACATGGGCATGGAATTTCTTAAATGTCGTCTCCAAAATCTGCCTGAAATGTGAAGCATTATCTTTACTTTATGGGTATTGGAGTTCTTGAATGGTGTCTCCAAAATGGGCCTGAAATGTGAAGCATTATCTTTAGTTTATGGGTATTGGATTTCTTGAATGGTGGTGTCTCAAAAATGGGCCTGAAATGTGAAGCATTATCTTTAGTTTATGGGTATGGGATTTCTTGGATGGTGTCTCCAAAATGAGTTTGAAATGTGAATCATTATCTTTAGTTAATTCACTTTTGAAAGGATATCTTACATGGATTTCTTAGTTTGTGTTTCCAAATGGACTTGGACTTTGAAGCATCCATCGTCTTTAATTTTAAAGGATTTTTACATGACATTTTAATTTGGAAATGCCAAGATACTTGAAACATATTGGATTGTTGCAACTTTTGCCAAAACCCTTAAAATATTGGATTGATGGATTGATTGCAACTTTTGTTGTATCTAATGGATATATAACTAAGGATAAATTGTTAATAAAAAAATCGAGTTTCTTAAATATAGACCGATGATATAGATTTAAATATTCATATGGCTAGTATCTTAGCAAAGGTTAATGTACTGGTCCCTCTTAGATGCGATATTGTTTTTTTTAAATATCACATTACAAGAAGGTCATTATTAGGTGACATCTTGGAATAATAGCTCCCATAAGTACGTCGAGATGATACCTATTAACGTCGTTCTTCCCATGTTTTAGATGTCTCTTTTCCATCTTAAGAAGTCTTTTGCCACCTTTGAAGCGTCTCTATTGCCACGTCGGCGTCTCGCACCCGCGTTTATAGCGTTTACAGCGTCTCACTTGCCAATTTTAGCGTGTACCACGTTTAGAAGCGTACCGATGATATAGATTTAAATATTCATATGGCTAGTATCTTAGCAAAGGTTAATGTACCTGTCCCTCTTAGTACTGATATTGTATTTTTTTTTTAAATACGTACAAGAAGGTCGCTATTGCGACATCTTGGAGTGTCGCTCCCATAGAAACCACGTCGGAGATGATACCTATTAACGTCGTTCTTCCCATGTTTTAGATGTCTCTCTTTCCATCTTAAGAAAGTCTCTTTTGCCACCTTTGAAACGTCTCTATTGCCACATCTGAAACGTCTCACTTGCCACGTTTGCAACGTTTGCAACGTCTCACTTGCCACGTTTGCAACGTCTCGCTTGCCACGTTTGAAACGTCGGTCTTGCCACGTCTGAAACATCTCACTTGCCACGTTTGCAATGTCTCACTTGCCACGTTTGCAACATCTCACTTGCCACATTTGAAACGTCGTTCTTGCCACATTTGCAACGTCTCACTTGCCACGTTTTAAATGTCGGTCTTGCCACGTTTGAAACGTCGGTCTTGCAACGTTTGAAACGTCGCAATACAGAGGAAAACTAGGTCGTCATAAAACCGACGTCATGTGAAACGACGTTTGAGGGGGTCCGAGGTTTGTCGGTCTTCTGACAATAGAAAGTGGCAATTGTGTCGAATGTGCCGTCGGAATTTGACCCAAATGCAGCAGTGACGGGAAAAAACAATAAACATGGACTCGAAACCTACAACTATAGAAAATAAGGTTTTAACTCATGACTCATGCCCCCATCCCTCTTAAGTATAGCTACATCTACGTCTAGAGTTTTCATAGGTGACTTAAAAAATCAAGGGTATGCAAGCCTTACCATGTCTTATAGTCTATGCCCAATTACATGCAAATTAAAATTACCATTCCACAAAAAATTCTCGGTGACTTTATCGTCAATCACCTCGTTGTCGCTTACCATTTCATCCTCTTGTTTTGTTATTCCATGTTGTCTACAACCATCAGGTGATCTCTTTGATCTCAATATAGATTAGCATCGACCACTTTCCCAAGCACTTGTTTGTGCATAGCCTCTATTTCCACCACTACCAGCAGCACCATTCCTCAGTGGGGAAAACATATATAGAGAGAGAGAAACATGGGATCCTAAATCTAATGATGCAAATATGGCACCCATTCATACCAATCAATTGTACGAATAATATTTACAGAATCCCACCAATCATCAAACTCAATGAAAGCATAACCAGGACTACCCATTTCAATCACCAATCCTCCATGGATGCAACAATTTCACCACATTGGACAGCGGTGAGATCCCTTTTATATGGACAAAACGAAACCTGCAGCATGACATGAAAACTTCTTCAAGTGTGTGTGGTAGAAATCCTAAATAGATTGACTCCTTTCTACCCAACAGTGTGACAAATCTCTCTGTCATTTTCACCAAAAGGGCTCTCCAAATGCAGCAGCCCATCCTCCAATAGTTCATAGAGGCTAGCCACCTCTTTCACATACATATCATTGTCAGTATCATAGGTTCAAGGAATCCTTGGGATCGTCAAAGAGACCTCAAACCATGCAAAAATGACCTCATGGAATCGAAACCATGCCTACTTTGCTACAATAATATTGATCTCCACCTTCAGGTTAACCTCATAATTCCATTAAAGGACCACATGAGGCAACACAAAAAAACTACATTGCAAACCTTCCAATTCATGCGCAGGAACATTTGTCGGATAACTCCTATAGATATCGCTACAACGTCCTCATAGGGAAATGTAGTTGTCCATGTGGGTATGGTATCCTTCATGAATATCTCATTTTTTCATTGCTCTATGGTATCAATCTCCACAACAACTAGGTGAGGATCCCCTTGCCCATAGTCACAATTTCTTCTGACGCTCTCGTCTGAACAGATATCATGTTCTAGCAGGTGGACACTGTGATGCTAGAGATTGAGCGACGGCCATGACTTGACATTTCCGTTGGGCAAACATAAGAGCCAATGCATGCCCGATGCCTAAAATTGTGGAACCCACCACATCCTCTAGCTCTACCCATATCAATACCACACAACGCTTGATTTACTACTTCCCATTGCATCATACCACTTGAAATATACACCAATGACAACAGATCTGCATCCAAAATAGTTCTTCAAAAAATATCCATGGGCAGGCCCCTCGTGTGTCTATAAATGATCTGGTAGATAAAAAAATGAACAATTCATCCAATCTCTCATGGGATTTTCTCAGGAATTCTCTACAACATCCCTTTGAACGGGTCCTAGACCTATGACTACTGCCAAAAAAACCTTTTAATACTCTTTCCTCAAACGTACCATTGCAATCTGGTGGGATATATTCTCGGGAACGATTCTACATGCACATAGATTCTCTCCATGCGAACCCTACATGCCTGGAAATCTTTCCTCAGTCGCAATTCTCTTTCACATGGACACTCAAATGTGGCGACCCTCCAATCACCACAGCTAACAACAGATCGCCCTTACATACAACAAATATAGATCCACCTCTTGAAACGACTCTTCACACACAAACTCCCATGTCCTCAGCAATAGACACATGCCTCATAAATCCTCTAATATTTCCACTAGTGACTACATCTTTGCATCTCTTATGCAACACTACACAGATCGCCAAGGGATTCACGCAGCACATTCAAAGGTAGAAACCTCCAGCCATCCGAGCAGCATATCTTCCTTTGTCATTTTTCTTTTCATGGAACTCCACACAAGGCTATGACACCACTTTTTGTGCAGCGGAAGCATAAACAAGTACAAAGAAACACGAATTCAAGCGCAAAATAGAAATCACAAAATAGACACCATGATTTTACGTGAAAAAACCCTCACACATACATATTTGAATACTTCTTCCTACAGTTACAAGGAACTAACTGCATTAATTACAAGGATATCCATATTCTATTCTAGGAATGATTTGTTACAACAACAATCATAATATTAGGAATGAAACTACCATATCCTAATCTTGGAGGTGAATTAGTTGTCACCTTCCAACAATCTCCACCTTGACAACAATTTACCTGATACCATGCCATTGTCCATTCATCACCTTATTGCAAGCTAAAGATAGGTGATATTAGTGCTTCTAAAATACCAAAGTACCCATTTCACTGCATAACATGGATTTATCATGTGACCACTGAAAACACCAAGTGCATGTGAAATATCACATCATCTCATCGCAAACTTTATCCTTCCATGAGACCTATAACAATATTCTTCTTCATTACTTTGACATAAACCTTAAGAAAGTTGATAATGGAAAGCTAAAAGAATTTTTATTGGTTTCACACTATCCATATTGAATTTCCTGAGTATCTATGTACTCCTATTGTAATAACCAAAAACTTACCCTCAATGTCATCTCTGTCTATTTTCATGCTCAAGATTGTTTTGCTTCTCCCAGATCCTTTATCTCGAATGTCCAAGCATACTGACTCAACATGTTGATCTTAGCAATGCTCCTTCTTGCTACAAACATATTTTCAACAATCTAAACACCAAGATAGTGAGTACCATAATCAAAATGGTTACACTCACTTCTTGTAAAACTTGGCTCACCATGAAGGAATCAATTATCTTGTACAAATTTTGGTACTCAAGTTTCAGACCATACAATGATTACTTGAGCTTGCAAAAAAATCTATTGTTGCGATCATTAACACCTTTAGTGCTCCACCTCGAATATAGCATTCAAAACCTCGACCAAATTTGGCCAAGACTGTCAAGTGAGCCTTTCTCATTCATCTTGAGGAAACTTACAATGGAGTATCAATTCTCCACCTTGACATGAACATTCCCTTGACCAAATTCGACCAACCCAGCCAAATAATCCTTCACTGCTCACCTTCAGGAACCTTCTAAATGGAATTGACCAAGCCTTTAAACAAGCTTCATTACATGCAATTTTATGGACACCTTACCACTGGAAAAACCAATAAACATGGACCCAAAACCTACAACTATAGACAACAAGGTTTTAACTCATGACTCATGACCCCACCCCTCTTCAGTCTACCTACATATACATCTAGATTTTTCATAGGTGGCTTCACAAATTAGGGGTATGCAAGCCTTACCATGTCTTATAGTCTATGCCCAATTACATGCAAATTAAAATTACCAGTCCACAAAAAATCCTCGGCGACTTTATCATCAATCACCTCGTTGTTGTTTACCATTCCATCCTCTTGTTTTTCCATGCCATGTTGTCTACAACCATCGGGTGATCTCTGCAATCTCAATATAGAGGAGCACCGATCACCTGCACAAGCGCTTGTTTGTGTGTAGCCTCTATTTCCACCACTACCAGCAGCACCATTCCTCAGTGGGGAAAATATATATATATATAGAGAGAGAGAGAGAGGGGATACTCAATTTAATCATGCAAACATGGCACCCATTCATACCAATCAATTGTATGAATAATATTTACAGAATCCCACCAATCATCAAACTCAATGAAAGCATAACCAAGACTACCCATTTCAATCACCAATCCTCCATGGATGCAACAATTTCACCAGATTGGACAGCGGTGAGCTCCCTTTTATATGGACAAAAGGAAACCTGCAACATGACATGAAAACTTCTTCAAGAGTGTGTGGTAGAAATCCTAAATAGATTGACTCATTTCTACCCAACAGTGTGACAAATCTCTCTGTCATTTTCACCAAAAAGACTCTCCAAATGCGGCATTTCATCCTCCAATAGTTCATAGAGGCTAGCCACCTATTTCACGTACATATAATTGTCAGTATCATAGGTTCAAGGAATCCTTGGGATCGTCAAAGAGACCTCAAACCATGAAAAAACGACCTCATGGAATCGAAACCACGCCTACTTTGCTACCATAATATTGATCTCCACCTTCAGGTTAACCTCATAATTCCATTAAAGGACCACATGAGGCAACACAAAAAAACTACATTGCAAACCTTCCAATTCATGCGAGGGAACATTTGTCGGATAACTCCTATAGATCTAGAAGGTCCTCATAGGCAAATGTAGTTGTCCATGTGGGTATGGTATCCTTGATGAATATCTCATTTTTTCATTGCTATATGGTATCAATCTCCACAACATCTAGGTGAGGATCCCCTTGCCCATAGTCACAATTTCTTTTGATGCTCTGGTCTGAACAGATATCATGTTCTAGCAGGTGGACACTGTGATGCTAGAGATCGAGCGATGGCCATGACTTGACATTTTCATTGGTCAAACACAAGAGCCAATGCATGCCCGATGCCTCCAATTGTGCAACCCACCACATCCTCTAGCTCTACCCATATCAATACACACAACGCTTAATTTACTACTTCCCATTCCATCATACCACTTGAAATATCCACCAATGACAATAGATCTGCATCCAAAATAGTTCTTCAAAAAATATCCATGGGCAGGCCACTCGTGTGTCTCTAAATGATCTGGTAGATAAAAAATGAACAATTCATCCAATCTCTCATGGGATTTTCTCAGGAATTCTCTGCAGAATCCCTTTGAACGGGTCCTAGACCTGTGACTACTGCCAAACAAACCTTTTAATACTCTTTCCTCAAACGTACCATTGCAATCTGGTGGGATATATTCTCAGGAACGATTCTACATGCACATAGATTCTCTCCATGCGAACCCTACATGCCTGGAAATCTTTCCTCAGTCGCAATTCTCTTTCACATGGACACTCAAATGTGGCGACCCTCCAATCACCATAGCTAACAACAGATCACCCTTACATTCAACAAATATAGATCCACCTCTTGAAACGACTCTTCACACACAAACTCCCATGTCCTCAGAAATAGACACGTGCCTCATACATCCTCTAATATTTCCACTAGTGACTACATCTTTGCATCTCTTATGCAACACTACACAGATCGCCAAGGGATTCACGCAGCACATTCAAAGGTAGAAACCTCCAGCCATCCGAGCAACATATCTTCCTTTGTCATTTTTCTTTTCATGGAACTCCACACAAGGCTATGACACCACTTTTTGTGCAGCGGAAGCATAAACAAGTACAAAGAAACACGAATTCAAGCGCAAAATAGAAATCACACAATAGACACCATGATTTTACGTGAAAAAACCCTCAGGGTGAAGGAAACATCCACGGGACAATGGCAATGGCATTATATTTATCAAAGAACAAGAGATTACAACCAACCAACAACTTGGAGAGGGCTTGAAGCCCC
>SNQJ01S0196925.1:0-15506 GCA_010110895.2 Picea sitchensis
TGGTCTGGCTCCACGATGACTCAATACTCGAGATATAAAAACAAATCCTAAGGCCAACTAACAATCAAAAAGCACACCAAAATAAACAAAAAGGCCAAATCCACACAAACATGATATAGTAGCTGAAAAAAGGCCTCCCTCACTAAAGTAGGTATGCCTTACCCAATAGGGTCATGAGACTCCCTTCAAAAGATCGAAGGTATCATAATCAATTATAAAGGCCCTTGTGGGATTAACAACGCATTCAATCAGATCCCCTCGGAGAGGTAATCCTTCATAAAGGCTATGTGTTGTCTGACCCTTATCTAACTCAAGGTACCTGCAGAATAAACCCTGCAAGTAACCTATGTGGCTACCTATGTCAAACAACTAAAGCCACCACAATATAACAAATGCGCAAGTGAACAATCATAAGTCAGGTCCACCGTATGGGCAGGGTAACAAAGCCCAAAATCTTGAAAGCACCACCTCTCACAGAGGTAAAGGTACTAGCAAGACCTCCAAATACGAATAGATTGCCAGAAATATCTTTGACGCTAAGAAGGTATTAGAGGGGCCAAATCCACACAAACATGATATAGTAATAAAAAAGGCCTCCCTCACTAAAGTAGGTATGCTCTAATCTAATAGGGTCATGAGACTCCCCTTCAAAATATCTAAGGTATCATAATCAATTATAAAGGCCCTTGTGGGATTAACAACGCATTCAATCAGATCCCCTGAGAGGTAATCCTTCATAAATTATGTGTGTTGTCCGACCCCTACCTAACCCAAGGTACCCTCGCTAATAAACCCCTCGCGAAGTAACCTAAGTGTGGCTACCTGGCACCAAAGCAACCAAAGCCACCACAATATAACAAATGCGCAAGTGAACAATCATAAGTCAGGTCCAACATATGTAAGGTAACAAACCCAAAATCTTGAAAGCAATCCACCTCCCACAGAGGTAAAGGTACTAACAAGACCTCCAAATAATAGATTTCGCCGTAAATATATATGACTTTAAGAAGGTATTAGAGGGATATCTTGCAACCAACTTCATGCTGACCTTGTGCTTAACCTCGATGAGCAGAGCGTACTAACGCCACTTCCTATTGCTAATAAATGGATTTCACCTCAAATTCATTGATTAGAATCCGGACCAAAATGTACCCCATCTAAAAATAAAAGTCTCTGAGTCACCCTCAAATGAATGTGAGCCAGAGACCATCTTCAAGGAACCCAAATACTAATTTCCAAATGGGGTTCAAACATACATTAGATGAGTGAGATATCATGATTTGTTCATTTTTAAAAACAAGCAAAAATTTGTCAATCGCATAATCCATACGTGATGACGCATGTACTGCACTCACACGCATGCTACCGATGTGCCGCATGCGACTCCATCGCGGGAAATTTTTGACGGCGATGTGGATGAATCATCTTCTCGGCTACGTGTCATTTTGATGGTAATGGTGGCAGCCACATGGCCCAAAGTGCATGGCCCAGGCGTGGGCTACCACATGGCACCGTGTTAATTTTGGGTTTTAAAAGTATGAGTGGAGTCCGTGGGGATAGAACCCCGGACCTCCCTCTCACATGCTACGCTTTGGCAATGGGTGGGCTACCACTAGCCCACATGGGTGGTTCTTATCATAGAACGCGCCCATATATATTTAAAGTGTTTAGTGTTGTGGTTTGGGCGCAGGTTCGGGGCTGGGGCTTAGCCACAAACCTCGTTCATATGCACATAACCATATGACCTCAAACAACAATGTGCACGGGATTTTCCAATGGTACTCCTCCACGTGCCTAGACACTTTTCGCAGCCCCGTCCAACCTAATTTAGCGTTGGAATGTGGCCATATGGATCCCCATGCGCCCAACACCTCTGGGATTTGGGGGCTTAGTTCTCTAACTATTCAAAAAATTGATGTGAATTGTGGAAACGATGTGTGTTCTGGGTTTAGGCACAGGAAACACTCAGAATCCAGGTTACTCACACAGGAGGTGCGAATTGGCAAACCAGAGACAACAAACTTGAAGGAGGAAAATGGTAGGAGGCCTATCTTCTTCATTTTTTGGCCAAATGAGGTGTTGAAAAAGCCCAACTAGGGGTTTTTGGATGTTTTGAATCCATTGGCACAGTTTTCAAAGGCATTTGGAGACTTCTTTTGCATTTTTTTCTACCTTGAAGTTTCAAGAGCTTTAGGGAACTTAGGGCCACCATTGATGGAGGTCATGCTTAGATGAGCCCAAGTCTATTTTCTGTGACTGAATAGTCATTTTTGACTAATTGTTATGCTATGAACACATTGGGATAGGTTTCAGAGGCATTTGAGGAGTTTTAAAGGTGTTGTTTTCCAGAAGGAAGCTCAGGGAAGCTCAAGGCCACATGTAGAAGAGGTCATGCCCGGATGAGCCATGGTCCGTTTTCAGAGTTCTATTAGTCATTTTTGGGGTTTTTATGTATTATGAACCCAATGGTACAGTCATTAAATACATTGGAGTTGAGAAGTAGCTTGTAAAATGATATTTGACAAACTAATCCCAGAGAGCCTAGTCCATTGATGGAGGCTCAAGGAGATGTAGCCCAGTTGGGGGTGAACTCCTTTATCATGTTGTTCTTGTTGTGAGTGTTTGCTGGTTATATTTTATGCACTTATGTTGTTGTTGTATTTTCTTTAAACAACATATTTAACCATTAAAAATTACTCACACATAAACACCTAAAAGATGCATAAACTTGACACATAATTTCTCTTGCACAACTAAGACATTGAGCAAGGTCTTGAAGTTTATTTTAATGGAGTAGAGGGTGCTTGCATAGAAAAACAAGTCAGCCCCCTATTTTCAGATCAGGTGGTATCAAATCATATTTTTTGCTCATGTGATTGCCATTGATAGCTAGAGATTTAGCTGTTGGTATTATTGTGCAAGTTTTGTGTTGAATTTTGATATCTTGCAAAGATGGAGGAAGCTTCAAACAGTAAGAGTTCTCATACATCTTCATTAGCCAAGTTATTTAAAAAAGAGATGTTGGAGGAGTTTCTAACCATGAGAGATGTGGTTCAAGAGCTGTGGAAAGATAGGAAGGAGAGCATTGTCCTTCAAGAGCAGTTGATGGCCATGAAGGAGGAGAAGGACCAACTTCTTGAAAAGTTGCATGAGATGGAGACTCAACTCCATGAGGCAAAGGAAACCCTTACCAAGTACATGAATGAACACAAGATATGTAATGCTGGTTTTTCTTCAAATTCCTCTCAAGATGAATGCTTTGGTGTTTTTGAAAATCACACAAGAGGAATAGGGTCCAAGTTATTGTTAAAACTGGGCTATGAAGGTAGAGGGTTAGGAAAGAATGCACAAGGAATTGTTGAGCCTATTGTTGTTGAGGAGAGGCCCAAGTATTGTGGTCTTGGATATGAACAAAAATATGGAGCATATTCCAAAGTTGAGGAGACAAGGGAACAATTCCAAGAACGAATTTTGTTGCAAGTTCAGTCCCTCAAGCATGCAAAGTATGTGTTCAAGACGAATGCACATGTGAGACACAAGAGAGTTGTGATAGCCATGAGGACAAGAAAATTTTTGTTGGTCTTCAAAGGAGAGATGGTAACTCTTCAAAGGAGAGCTGGTAACTCTTCAAATTCACCTCCTCAAGAAGGTGATTAAGGTGAATGTTCAAGAACTTTTGTTACAAGTTCAATCCCTCAAGCATGCAAAGTATGTGTTCAAGATGAATGCAAATGTGTGAAACAAGAGAGTTGTGACAACCATGAGGACAAGAACACTGTTGTTGGTCTTCAAAAGAGAGTTGGTAACTCTTCAAATTCACTTCCTCAAGAAGGCGATAAAGGTGAAAGTTTAAGGTATATTTCTTCCTATCATTCAATTGCTTTTGATTATGTTAAGCATAGTAAATTTGCATGTAAAAATGGAAGAAAAATTCCATGTACATATTGTGGTTTAGATAACCATCATGTTTCAAAATGTTGGAAAAGATTGACCACATTTAGAAAACTTTCCAAGCAAAGGCAACTTGAAAAGAAGATGAAAAATATTTGCACTCATTTCCATAAGAGGGGTCATATCATTGACCAATGTTGGACATTGCATCCAGCCACTCATCCACAACACAAGAAGTAGATGGATAAAGAGACTGGCAAGAATGGAAGAGGAGATTCCATCATTGATGTGGCTCAAGATGATTCACAAGAAGACGATTTTCAACAGAAAAAGTCACCATTGAATTGGCTTGGTAAGAAATGGTTAGATTTCTTGAGCAAGTAAGGCTTGCATTTCTTTGTTTGTAGATGCACATTTCAGCCTTATGTATGCATTTCTGTTGAAAGTATGACAAGTTGCAGCAGCTTATCATAACTTGTATGATGCAAGTTTGCATGTGAAGGCAATCCTTTTTGAAGGCATTCTTGTTGTTGCACAACTTCACCAGGAGGATGTAAAAGATGGGTATGATACTCACTTATTGCAGCCATTTATATTTTCATTACAACTCTTATGTACCCACATGTTTTTGGGTTTATGTACTTATGTTTGTACTTGAAGGAGAAATGAAGAGCTATGCACATGCATGTGTTTTTGTGTGTGTGTAAACAATAAACTTGGTGACAGTTCATTATGAGTGACTCATGATTGTAATATGGTTGTGTATCATGAATGTCGACTTGTCATTGGGAATGTCGATGTGTTTCAAATGAGTCTCGACTTGTGTCGATGTTGTCTTGACGACTATATTGTGTCGATCATGTTTTTCGACTTATGTTTAGTCGATGGTGTTTGTTGGCTTGTAAGTCAATATTGAGTACACCAAGATGCAGGAAAACGCCATGTACTTTGATGAAGTACAATATGGGACCATTTTATTGAAGAGCAAAAAGACTTTGTTGGCATCATTTTCAGTCTTGTATAAAGTTTGTTTTCAAGATTGATGGTTTTTCTTGGTTTGTGACAAGATGTCGCAGGGAAAAAAATTTGCAGCCATTGTAGAGCGAATTGTGTTGATGCCAAAGAGTTCACAAGAGGGAATTGATTATCAGTGGGAAGGCTATCATTCTTCCAAGCACAAAGAGAATAGTGGGTCAGCAGCAACCAGAGAACAGTGGTTGAGGGACATAGTCAGTTGCAGTGCAAGGCATGTCAAGGTACCTAGGTGATTGCCAAAAAGACTTTTCAAGTAGAATCAGTTGATAGAACTTGGAAGTAGAAGAGTATTGAAGCTCAGGCAGATAATCATCAAATTTTGTGGGTCCAAAATCCTTTTAGTGGGAAGGTGTGATCAGAATCTGGACCAGGGGTCAAAATTTAGCCCAAAAATCAAAGTCTTCAGAATTGACTCAAAACAAACAGGAGCGTAGGCATCATCATCACGAACCCAACGCACTTCATACGGGTTCCAACAAACATCGGATGAGTGAGATATCACGATCTGTTCGATTTTCCAAACAGGCAAAAAATTTGCTGACTGTACAGTCCGTACATGTGATGACATGGTAGGGCCGTACCTCACACATGGAAATGCTGATGTGGCAAGTGGTGACATGGAATTTTTTTGATTTGGCAGATGTAGATGAATCATATTTCGACATGTGGCATTTTGATGGCAATGGTAAGGTGCCACGTGGCCTAGGCGTGGGCTACCATGTGGCACCGTGTTAATTTTGGGTGTTAAAAGTATGAGTGGAGTCTATGGGGATCGAACTCCAAACCTCCCTCTCACATGCTACACTTTGGCAATGTGTGGGATACCACTAGCACACATGAGTGGTTCTTACGATAAAACACACCCATATATATTTAAAGTGTTTAGTGTTGTGGTTTGGGCGCAGGTCCGGGGCTGGGGCTTAGCCCCAACCCCTATTCACATGCACATAACCATACGAACTCAAACAAAAATGCGCATGGTCTTTTCCAACTGTACTCCTCCACGCGCCTGGATACTTGTTGCAGCCACAACCAACCTTGCAAACGTGCCCCTAAATTAACGCTGGGACGTGGCCATATGGCCCCCCATGCGCTCAACACCTTCGGGATTTGGGGGCTTAGTTCCATAACTATTCGAAAAATTGGCACGAATTGTGGAAACGGCGCGTGTGCTGGGTTTAGGCATAGGAAATGTTACTCACACATGAGGTGCGAATTGGCGAACCAGAGACAACAAGCTTGAAGGAGGAAAATGGCAAGAGGCCTATCTTCTTCATTTTTTGGCCAAATGAGGTGCCAAAAAAGCCCAGATAGGGGTTTTTGGATGCTTTGAATCCATTGGCATAGTTTTAAAAGGCATTTGGAGACTTATTTTGCAGTTTTTTCTACCTTGAAGTTTCAGGAGCTCTAGGGAGCTTAGGGCCACCATTGACGGAGGTCATGCTCAGATGAGACCAAGTCTATTTTATGTGAATGAATAGTCATTTTTGACTAATTGTTATGCTCTGAACACATTGGGATAGGTTTCATAGGCATTTGAGGAATTTTACAGGTGTTTTTTCCTCAAGGAAGCTTAGGGAAGCTCAAGGCCACATGTAGAAGAGGTCATGCCCAGATGAGCCATGGTCCGTTTTCAGAGTTCTCTTAGTCATTTTTGGGGTTTTTATGTATTATAAACCCAATGGTGCAGTAATTAAATCCATTGGAGTTGAGAATCATCTTGTAAAATAATATTTGACAAACTAATCCCACATAGCCTAGTCCATTGATGGAGGCTCAAGGAGATGTAGCCCAATTGGGGGTGAGCTCCTTTATTATGTTGTTCTTGTTGTGAGTGTTTGTTGGTTATATTTTATGCACTTATGTTGCTGTTTTATTTGATTTAAACAACATATTTAACCATTAAAAATTCCTCACACATAAACACCTAAAAGATGCATAAACTTGACACATAATTTCTTATGCACAACTAAGACATCGAGCAAGGTCCTGAAGTTTATTTTAATGGAGTAGAGGGTGATTGCATATAAAAACAAGTCAACCCCCTATTTTCAGACCATCCATGATCAGACACATATGTTGAGTTTAATAGCCTTGTTGAAGTTTACTCACAAAATTCTATTCCAAGGCCCTATATCCTATGCTTGTTTGTGTACTCTGAAAAATAAAATAGTTTCTAATTTATTTTAATTAATCAACATTAATTTTAATGTATTTGTTTACTAAAGAGATGTGGTCGTGAAACTAATGATGTTATGACTCAAAAAATTAAAGAAATGAATATGAGCATAAAGTTAAGTCTTAAGCTTCAATTCTCAAAAGATTGTAAGATTTCAAAATGCAACTTTCAATTCAATTTTGCAATTTCAATAAGATGCAATATTTCCATATGTATCAAGATCAATACCAAAAACCCAAAAGAGAAAATGCCAAAATGAAAAATGAGCAAAATGTGTTTTTTGTATTTTCAATATAAAGAAATGAAAATGCAAGGACTAAATAGAAGCTTGCTATATAGATGCTACTGCAAGCAAAAAAACACAAGCCAAGCAAGATACCAAGAAGCAAACACTCATACCAAGATGTAAGGAAAACTAATGAAAAATATGATGAGAAATAAAACCGCTCGAAAATTCAACAATAAAAAGGTTTCCTATCACTCTGCAAGCACTCAACAATTAGGACATAGACCCAAGAAGATTCAACAACCATCAAAACTCACCCAACAAGCACCAAACTGAGAAAGGAAGCCTAAAAAGTTGATTGACGCGACTGTTTAAGAAAAAACCATGTATGCACACGCCCTATAGAAGGACAACTCGTGTATGTAAGGGACCTCATGGGATTAACAATGCAGTTGGTTAGATCCCCTCAGAGAGGTAATCCTCCATAAAGGCTGTGTGCTATCTAACCCTTATCTGACTCAAGATACCTGCAGAATAACCCTTGCAAGTAACCTATGTGGCTACCTATGTCAAGCAACTAAAGCCACCACAATATAACCAATGCACAAGTGAACAGTTGTAAGTCAGGTCCATCTCATGGGAAGGGTAACAAAGCCCGAAATATTGAAAGAACCACCTCTCATAGAGGTAAAGGTACTAGCAAGACCTCCAAATACGAATAGATCCCCATAAATATCTCTGACACTAAGGACGTATTAGAGGGTTATCTTTGCAACCAACTTCAGGCGACCTTGTTCTTAACTCTGGTGTGAGCAGAGTGTCCCGACATCACTTATTACACAATGGATTTCACCACTCCATGGTCAGACACATATGTTGAGTTTAATAGCCTTGTTGAAGTTTACTCACACAATTCTATTCCAAGGCCCTATATCCTATGCTTGTTTGTGTACTCTGCAAAATAAAATAGTTTCTAATCTATTTTAATTAATCAACGTTACTTTTAATGGATTTGTTTACTCAAGAGATGTGGTCATGAAACTGATGATGTTATGACTCAACAAATTAAAGAAATGAGTATGAGCATAAAGCTAAGTCTTAATATTCAATTCTCAAAAGATGGTAAGCTTTCAAAATGGAACTTTCAATTCAATTCTACAATTTCAATAAGATGCAATCTTTCCATATGTATCAAGATCAATACTAAAAACCCAAAAGAGAAAATGCGAAAATGAAAAATGAGCAAAGTGTATTTTTTGTATTTTCAATATAAATAAATGAAAATGCAAGGACTGAATAGAAGCTTTCTATATAGACCCTAATTCAAGCAAACAAAGACAATCCAAGCATGATACCAAGAAGCAAACACTTAGACCAAGATGCAAGGACAACTAATGAAAAATATGATGAGAAAGAAAACCGCTCAAAAATTTAACAATAAAAAGGTTTCCTATCACTTTGAAAGCACTCAACAATTAGGACAAAGACCCAAGAAGACTCAACAACCATCAAAACTCACCCAACAAGCACCAAACTGAGAAAGGAAGCCTAAAAAGTTGATGTACACGACTGTTTAAGCAAGAACCGTGTATGCACGCGCCCTATAGAAGGACAACTCGTGTATGTATGCATTTGTCAAGGGAAGAACCGCGTATATGTATTAAAACACTACCATGGTAAGGATAAGGCTATGAAACTCAGATTCAAAGTAAAAATAGCTTGTCAAGCAATCAGGGGATAAGGAAACTCATGCTAACCGAGAGAAATAAAAGGAGAAAAACACTCCAAACCCCCCAAAAAAGAAGATTCAATCCCCAATATGGTCACCAATTCTGTTACGAGGAAAATCACTCTATGGAATGGGGTAAACCACAACAGACGAAATGACTACATAAATCAAGTCTAATCCCAAGTATGCTATATAAATGAAAATGCTAACAAGACAAGATAAAGAGCCTAACTCATCCATACGTTAGATGAAGACCACTGTTGATCACGTGACTCAAAGATATATACCTGCAACTTGTCCTCAACAAATAAGATACACAAGCATATGGTGATAATATATAATTTTAGCACATACAATAACACAATCCATTAAAATTCATAACAAATACGCCCATGGAATAATAATTCAAATATTTGCAAGATATCAATTGGACGAGAAAAGAGTATTTCTATTAAAAATGATCAACATAAGTGTATAAGTGACAAACTTCCATGTCGACATGTCTCAGAACTGAGAAACTAAGTCCCTTCCAAATGGGCCTCCACCACTTCAATCCTCCACCAAAGGAAAGCTCATATAAGAGAGACAATGTGGTTCTCCATCAAAGAGGGAAGAGCTTGGGGGCTAAACAATGTGTTCAAACTTTAATGGACAAAGGGTTGCAGAATCAATGTGAAGTGAAAAATTCTCCAGAGTATCTTTGCTCTCAAAAGTTGAATTCTCCCCTCCTCCACGACTTGGATATGTCTCAATTTATATCCTTCAAATGGAACTGAAGGGTCGAGTTGAAACATTTCTAGTATATGGAAGGTCAAGGATCATGTATCTCGTGACATGACATGGAAAACCAACACAATTTTTAATTTTGAGCACTAAACTCGAGGTACGCGGGCTGTAGTGGTGCAACCTGCGTATACACATGCTGTCTAACTTGTAGGGTGCGTATATGTGGAAATATATGATTTTTTGGCTCTGGGAAGTGAAAAAGGGGACTTCAAGTCTGCATAGGAAAATGGAAAGGCCTTCTGAGCAAGTTGAACGGGGTGAGGCAAAACTTGCTATAACAGATATCTTCAGAGTATGTGTTTTTTCATAGTTCCTCATAATGTTGTATTATATTTCTAGATATAAACTACGTGTGGAGTTTTTGAAATGTCCAATGTTTCGAGTGGACACTCCACCCATCATCAAGGAGTCTTGAATCAATGAGGATTAAAAAGAGTGTTGAGGAGAGGATTATAAAGGCTCAAATATGAACATTAGGGACAAAATGGACAAACCCTAGTTGTTATAATTAATAAAAAGGTTTATATTATTGGTATTTAACGGAAAAATAATTAATTAATGGAAAAAAATAATTACAGGTGAGTGAAAGGTAATGATGACAAGGTTCAAATAATAAAATAGAGTCAAAGGTTAAGTAATCAATAAGGACTAATGATCAAATAATCCGCTAATCAAGGGTTAAGATACTTATGGGATCAATAATAATTAGAATTAATTAGGAATATAATCAAAGGGTTAAGGTTAAGTAATGACTATGAAAATAATACTCAATGATAAATAATAATTAATTCATTGTAGGATGGTGAAAAATAATAATGACTAGGTTCAATAAGACTAATAAGTTAAGATCAATTATTCAGATATTCAAAGGATAAGATATTTATGAAAAGATTAGAATAAGGATCAATAAGAATTAGATTTAATTAAGAATATAATTCAACGATTCAGGGTTAAATAATGTCTATTGAAATCATAATAATAATAATAATAACAAAAACTTGAATAATTGATGGAACGATACTTGAGGCAATATTGAGATAGAATTAATTAATGAAAACTATAATACAATCAAAGAATCATAATAATTATAACTAACTAAAAATATACAATCACAGGTTTAGGGATAGTTATAGTATTAATTATCCAGGTTTTGAGTTAGAGAATCAAAGAAGGTGGGGAGGGGGGAGGAGAAGGGTGCCCTTTATATTAGAAAAGGAGAAACACAAATATTTAAGATTAGAGACAAAAAGATAAGAAAATAAATTAGGAGGATCTAGGGAGATGAAACCAACAGAGGAAAGGGGAGAGAGGGAGAGAAGAGGAAGGATAAACAATTTAGGTTTGATGACTAAGGCAATGAATGATGGGATGATTTTGTATCCATTATCTTGATTAAAATTGTTTGGATGTTTTTCCATTTCCAAATCTTCATGAATGATGCGATATGGGTAACAGGGTGCATAGGCCACAATTTTTGTTTGATCAAAACATATTAGGTGTTTAGATTTTGAAGAATGCTCAATGATCGCTGATTTATATATGCGATTATGGGTTGTGTCAACAATGTGTTCTTTGAGATGTGCTTTGAAGGATCTACTAGTTTGGCCAATGTATGATGTGAGATGGGTAATAGGGTGTAGAGGCCAAGATTTTGGTTTCATCAAAACATATTAGGTGTTTGGATTTTGAATAGTTCTCTACGATAACTAATTTAGAGATGCCATTATGGGTTGTGTGATCAATGTGTTCTTTGAGATGGGCTTTGAAGGATTTTATAGTTTGGTCAATGTATGATTTTCCACAGGAGCAAGGAATTTTGTAAACTCTTGGGCCTAACATTGGGTTAGACTTATCCTTGGCGGACATGAAAGACTGTTTTAGGGTTTTGGAGGGTTTGAAGACAATTTTGTTATTCTTTTTAGTGAGAATTTTGGATATGAGATCAATGAGAGCTAGGGGTGGGGAGGAAGAGTGATCGTTGTTCGATTTTGGCTTGCGAGATGAGCGAAAAGCTTTGTTAATTTGAGATATGGTGTAACCATTGGACATAAGGGCCTTGGTTAGGTGGGATTTTTCCTTCTTAAGGAATTGAGGGTATGATATACAGATGGTCGAGTAACAAGAGTTTTAAGGACAACAAATTTTTGAGTAGGATGATGATGGGATTGTACATGAATGTATATATCGGTGCGAGTCTTTTTCTGATAAACTTGGTGGGTAAGGGAGCCATTAGGGAGGCAAGTGATGAGATAATCCAAGAAGGGGAGGGAATTATCCTTTTCCATTTACATAGTTAATTGGATATGGGGGGAGATGCTATTTAAATGGTTGAAGAAGGAAGTATACGAGGAATGCCCATGTGGCGAGACTACAAAAGTGTAGTTTGTCCATGTGGCGAGACTACAAAAGTGTCCTATTGGGATTTGATATATTTTTCGATTGCATGATCCTCTCCATGTTTTCACTCCAACCATATTTTGAAGTGACAACAACCCTAGGGGTGTTGTCCAGTCTGTTACTTATTTTTACTGAATCTACATTTTCGCTAGAAATTTTTTCCTTCCACCATTTAGTTAGCTTTTTGAATGAATATTTAATTTCCCTCTCCTTTGTCTCTTTCCCAAACTTAAGGCCTCCTTTATAAATATTATGAAATTTCTTGTCCTCATAATCGATCAAGTACTAAATTAAGCACTCATTGATTGGGTCTCTGAAGAAAATTACCTAATAGTTTTTCCTCTTCAATTTCTCAAGGAAGGGGGACTTCTCCAGTTCCTTCTTGTTAGATATAGTTATGTAATAGATGTCTTTCTGGATGGGTTTCATTCTTAATATGTATTGGTCCAACAATGCTAGTTTATTACCAGAATTTGTGCTTTCAAATCTCATAAGTTTTGCAAGGTAGTTCCTTCTTGATCATTTTGCATTTAATGCACCCATGATCTTCTGCCAACTTGTGCTTCCTACATGCAAGGTAATTGAACCCTAATATCCTTGCAATTTTATGACACAAAACATTAGTTTGGTGATCATGTGAGTTGTCTATTTATTGTCGTCTTTCCGACAACGATGAATGACACGATCCCTGCTAAATCTTGTTTACACACCAGGATCTCGAAATATATTGTGTTCCATGTGATCTTGGCATGTGATCACCTATGTGGATTCTAGATTCCTCCATGCAATCTTAGTCCATACATGAAAAACCCTAATTCATTGATAGTTTGTAACACAAACCCTAGTTTTCCGAATCGATGATATGATGTGTTGTCTAATGAACATGTTGAGCTACCAAATCTTAAATCTTGAACTCTCTTATTATTTGGACGATTTTCATCTAGATTTGATGGTATTCATCAAAAGACAATATTTATTTTGTGAGGATTTATTTTGGTAGAAAACAAGTCATTTGGCACTAATCTTGATCTTTTCCACTCATCATTAATGATTGTTCCAATGAATAAACCTTGGACTTTGTAAGATCTCTCTGCATGCAACGATCTCATGGAGCCCATCAAAACCTAATTGCGATCCTTTCTCTATGAAAAATAGTGATTTTGTAAACTCATGATACCTCTCAATTCCATGTGCCAACTATGCTTTCTCGATGAAATTTGTTGAAGCCCTAATCTTTTGAAACAAACCATTGATGTGTTTTCCGATGAACACATGACATTCCTCCGTCAATTTAGTGGTTGGTATGGATGTCTGGTTACCCAATGAGTTAGTGGTCCGATATTCTTTACAACTGTAGCTTTTAACATGTCAGTGGCTTGGTGAGTCGGTGGCCCTGTGTAACTTTAAATCTGTATTTAACGATGCATAACATGTGCAATATCCCTGTATACAATCTCTTCTTGGCGTTTTTCTGGCTCGGTGACACGTTGCACCTCTCAATATCTTCAATAATCTCATTTTTTTTTTAGAACATTTCAATTATATAAATTTAGTCACTTAAATCTGCAGATCCAATCATTCATCATTGGATTTTTGGCAAAATCAAAAGGAAAAAGTGACCAGAAAACCCCAAAAGTAAAACCTTTAAACTACTCTTTTTTGATGACCTGATAACAAGTTTGTACTCAAATCAAACTATGACTCATTTATTAGTTGTAAGTTTTTTAACTAAGTGCCTTCTAGAACAAAACAATTGGGACCTACACCATAAAAAGAGGGAAGGAGATTAAAATTAAAATTACTTTTAAAAATAAGGAAGATAAAATGTGACAAAACCTTTTGAACATGTGGAGGAAATGTTTTCATCCATTTGTATGACTTCAATACGACCTTACCTTTATTTCTTATTGACTACCCCATGAAATTATTACTGAGATAAAAGGATAACAATTTGATGAAGTTGCAGGTACGCAGAAAGAATAAATTTTGATAAACAATAATGTAAACCAACAACTGCATGATGCTCATAAAAATATCAAAAGTCTCAACAAGTTATCCCAATACCACATTTTACAAGAAAATAGTGGAGACTAAAAATGAAAGTTGCAAGTGATGAAGTATATCGAAGAAAATTTTGAACACTTTCACTTAAATGAGAATTTATTAATTCAAGCAAAGAATAACCATTTCAAACGTTCTTTGTTTGATGCCAAACACCTCTAATCTCAATGACCAACTTGTTCATGTAAACCGAAACATATATTTCAACTTGAATATTCAATCATAAAAATGATAACGATATATTTCTAGTTGTCATATCAAATTTTGGCCATTCAATGCTTTTATCGGTTTCAATGAGTTTAATAAACATTGTTTTTTAGAGAAAAGAATAATCAAACTTGTTAAAGATGAATAATAGCACAAAAGTCATTTTTACCGAAAGCAAAAGCCTTGTAAAAATTGATGCTTAACTCAAATCGAAAATTATCTCCTCGTTGTTAGGGTCCTATAATCATAGGTAACTCGATTCTTTGACTATTGATTTGGCATTTCTCTCGTGATGACGAAGTCTGGCTCAGTTGATCCCATTTCTCTCCTCTATTCATTTCACCCGATGCTCCATCATGCATCCTTCATCCACGCTGCGCCCTCACTCTCTTGTCCTTTTGTCTAGCCGACTACATCCTGCTCGCCACCCATCCATGCATAAACCAAACTTAGGCTAAAAGAATAATAGATTAATAAGGTTAGCAATAAAATTAGTGTAGTTAAACTAGGCTAGACTAGTTAATGATTAATTAATTAATCAATTAATTAATTAATAGTTAAGTTAGTTTAGTAACTAGGTTAGTTTTTTATTAATTAAAGATTAAATAAAAGTTAAAATAAATAAATGAATAAATAAAACACAAAACAATAATAAAAAACATATTAAAACATATAAATAATTAAACAACAAAATATAAAACTTTTAAAACAAAAACAAACGTAAATAAAACAAAAGCTAAATACAAAAATAAAAAAAACAAAATATAAGAAACGTAATAAAACATTAAAACAAAATAAAAATAAAAATAAAACAAAAAGGAAAAGGAAAACACGTAAAAAGAAACAAATAATAAAACATTTAATAAAAAACAAAACAAAAAATAAAATGTCAAATCATTTCCCCCCCACCCGCAACTTAACATTCACACATCCCAAAAATTAATCCATGGACATAAAAAATTACAGACCCCCCCATGCTTTTCGAACTTTAACGG
>SNQJ01S0196926.1:0-17347 GCA_010110895.2 Picea sitchensis
CATTCAAAGCCCAATTCTGAAACAGAGTCCGGAAGTGAAGTTATGAGCATTTCCAGTTCAACAGTTTTTTAGGGTTTTTCCAAAACCGCGATTTTCTCACGAAACTTATTGGGTCTATTTTTGAGTTTTTCATGAAGGTCATAGGACCGCAGATTTCATAGGGTGCTCATATGGCTATTTCTGTCTCAAAACTTGAAAGAAATTCTTGAATCATCTAAAGAATCAATTGATGAGAGATTGGATGATTGGCACATGGCCTCACAAAACAACCTCACGATAGCCTCACATGGCCTCAATGATATTTTCAGAGTATTCATGATTCATTGAACAACATGCGTGAGATATTTCTTATGCAGTATCTCATGCATGAACATAATCAAGAAATATATGTTTGGTATGACTTTGAGGACTTATCAGATGATTGGTATATGGATAGCTGTCATTTCCTGGGATGACAAACTAATTCTCTCATATTTTATTTGATGACTCTTACTCCACCTTCCTCAGAGGAGAACACTGTCCCGCATCGTGAGCCAGTTACCGCCGCTCACCTACATATTCCATGCTGGTAATATTCTCCAGATTACACGCACCATTTTCCACCATGTGGATGGATCTCTATTTGGGATCCACATGATAGGTGTCACTATTTTGAGCATCATTTGGAGTTGGTTATTGTCTCCAAAAATATTCTACGTGGAAGTTCACATGAGCACTTGGACATGGGACCCGCTTAAGCAATGGTGGTTGGACTACTTCAACATGGTGACTTCCTTCTACATGGGACTTTGGTTTTTCAGTCTTTCAAAGACACGGTCCACAATTATCCATGGGACCGTAATTGTACATCGCTGAGGACAACGCTTTCATAAGGGGGGAATGGAATGTATGTAGTTCTAGAGAGGTAGTGGGGGGCCGTAGGTCCATAGTGATAATAGTGGAGGTCATTCAATGTAAGGTGGACTAGGTCCACTATATTATTAAATAAGGCCCACTATGAAGTTAGATATAATAAATGTAAGAGTGGACTTCTTAGAAGGTTCTTACTTCTAGAAGATTCCTTCAGGGATGTTCTTAGGTGATGGTAGCACTATATAAAGGTTCAAGCAATGTAATGAGACATGAAGAGAATAACGACAGGGCTGTGGAGCTGGTAGCTCAATAGGAGGATGCCCTCAAGAGGCAAGGAATGTGAGAGGATCCTTCCATAATAGGATCCATTGTATGGTGTTGCCCCTACCTCAAGGGTTTGATAATAAATTGTAGTTTCTTATATCTTGCTTTGTGGATCTATTGTGTATTCAAGAATTGTGTTGATTATATCTTCAGATCCGGTATTGGTTCTTAACATTTACTTCTTCAAATTGCTTATATTGAATATCGATAGTCTTTATGAAGCACTAACCCATCGAAATATAGCTTGCATATACATGTTTGTTGTTGTCCTGCTCCGTGTTCCTTTCATTGGGGATTTACTTCACATCGTTGTTTAGCCGACTTCTCTGCTGGTGGTGACTCGTGAGGGGAAAGTTTGTCCTTATCTCATTATCCTTCAGCCTCCTCAAAACCATAGGTCACAGGGACGCCTCCTGGCCTAACCTCGAAGAGAAAGAACCTCCCATCATGGTGACATTAGGTAGGATAGGTTCACACGCCATTTGACCCTTCAATCTTATACATCCCTTTCTCAGCAAACTGCAAGGGATATCATTTTGGAGCCATTGTCAGGGAACACTGAGCCAATATTCCTAAAGACGACAATTTTTCGGTAAGCCTTGCCCTTAACCTTATCTACAAGCTTACCCTCGGCGACTCCAATTAGGTGTGCTCTTTCCTTTTCTTTGGTAGTTTCGGTAAATCCTATTTACCTCCACAAACCAAAAAAGAGGTACAATAATCCTCCTTTGTCTTCAAGGAAGCTTCCCAAGAACTCCTGTATTGTCTAATCACTCTTTCGAGAAGCCTTCCTTAAGAATCAAGTGTCTAGCTCTCGATCGGCGCATAAACGTAACTCCAACCAACAATCAAAGACAATAGCCATCTACTCTTTTCAAACCGTTAAACATGTCACCTATACCGTGTTACCCTAGGCAAATGCCACCAAGTATGAGAAGTGGTTGCCTAAATTCACCAATACTGATGCAATCAGTGCCAAGAGCACATGAGCAGATTTTGGGTGTTTTTTCAGCCTCATCCCATTAGTGATGATTCGGAAGATCTAGTCATGAAGTTGTTCCCCGCTACTCTCTATGATGCCTCAAAGCGTTGGTACCTAAGCCTTCCCAATGGAAGAATCAAAACCATGGACGTGACGAAGAGGCCTTTCAAAATAGCGGAGGTCAAAGAAGACCCTAACCATACCTCACTTGAATAAATAACCTTGCTAAGTATGAAAATGAGTCCATTCGAGTTCCATACCAGATTTGAGACTTTGCTACAGAGGATTCCCACAAGCCATCATTCGAAAGATGACTACCTCATCCATGCTTACACCAGATCTTTCAATGGCCAACTAGAGTATCTTCTCAGAGAAAAACCCCTAGTCCATTAAAGGAAGCCCAAGAGATCGCTAATAAAATAGAGGGAAACCTCATTTCATCTAAGATTGAGCCTTTGCTAACCCAAGGGGACAATACACCAAACCAAAAATAGTTCATAACGCTAAGCCTACTTCAGACTTGTGTGCCAGTATCGCCAAGCCGCAGTTTCCCCATGGATGGCATCATAAAAAATCAAGAGCAAATGATGAGTAGGGATTGTCAACCTGGAAAGATCCTAGAGCCAAGCACCCAAGGTCCCAAGGCACAAAGGACACCTGCAAAGGGGCAATTTTATAAACCAAAGAATGAGTATGAAGTCCCAAACACCTTGGCCCATACAAACGTTGTTAATGAAAATCCTTGGTGCCTGCAATGCAGTGAGTCACTTTGGGAGCATGAGTGTCCTTACAGGAATGGCCATCAACAAGTCAACAACATGGACCATTTCATGGAGTTTCTCAAATAAATATCATCGATGAAGAACATCAGGAAGCCGTGAAATAAGTAGCCAGATCAACAAGGATGGCGGTAATAAACAACCTCGACTAGGAATCACTTTAAAAGAAGCAACAAACAAGAATTCAGGTGTAACGAAGAAATAAAGTTGAACCAACCCACCAATGTAATTGTGAAAAGCTCCTCACCTAGGAGGTACTCCTTCCCAAGACATCCACACGGGAAGGGTGACCTTGCAATCGACCTCAAGGGCTTTATCAAAGATGCATGTAAACGCCCCCCTAAGAGAAGCAATTAAGATCTCGCCTATCAAGGAATGCTTTGACACTTTTTTAGGATCAGATGAACCTATGGACCCCCTTATTTTGTTGCAAGCTGATCACTTCAAGGTCCAATATGGTGAGAACCTACCTTTCTTCATGCCGTTAACAATGAATAGCAAGAGCCTCAACAATTGCACGCTGGACTTAGGGGCCGGGGCTAACATGATGTCACTCAAAGTCATGTGACAAGTGGGTTTGAAGGTCACACCTGCCTTATAGAAATGTATGTGGCTCGAATCTAAAGCCATACCCACACACGGGTGGTTGAGAATGTGGAAGTTTGTCTAAAGGAGTACCCGGAGAAGATAGTCCACATTGACATTGTGGTAGTTGATGTCCCAGATGTGGGGAATGCTGTTATCTAGAAATTTTGGTGCAATGTTGTGGCACCCTTTGAGATGGACCTCACATTCTTGGATTTTCCTTTGAAAAATGGAACACAGGCCATCTCCTCAATATGCCAATAACTAGAGACCATGTGCAAGATATTACCCACCCCACCAATGACAAGCACAAGACGAGATGATACAAACCCTTCAAAAGTATTCTCTAGAAGATATGCCCTTGTGCAATGGAAGAGGACTTTGATCAGATCAAATGGCCTAAGAAAGAAGAATACCAACAACTCCTAGATGAATTCAAGAACAAAGAGATTGGGACGGGTGAAGATATTAAATAAAGTTGAAGATGACTTACAAACTGCCTTCATCCCAAAGTAGGAAGTGTTTACAGCAAAGCCCACCCCTCCCCTCAAAGACAATACAATCGGGTTGTCCAAGGGATGACCAAATACAAAGTTAGAAAGTACAAAGAAGGAGACATGGTATGGATGTGGGATAATCTTTAAAGGAGAGCCAACTAATGTAAAAGGAAGAACACAATCATGGCTCAGACCTTCCAAAGTTGGAATGGGATCAGTTGACGACTCATATTACATGTACACTTTGGAGGGAAGAAGGCTTCCATTACCTATCGGGTCAAGATCTTCTCAAACCCCACCACAGCAGTGGGGGGACCCGACTTCCAAGGTAAGTGTGTAAGTAGGTGATTTTTGTATCTGCATGGCACATTTTAAAATGCATGTTAGTTGTTTGTATATTCACACTTAGTGGTTCTTTTCTTTCAGTCTATATATATATATCTCAGATGTAAGGCCGGAGTGGCATTACCACCCCAATTTTGTTACAAATACTTCTATTGAGATTGAGTAGGTCTGCAATTTATGCCAAAGATGTTGAGGTCCTCATATGCTCTAATGCGAGCACATGTCCCCGAAGTTGGTTTCAGATGTTGTCCCCACTTTTAGGGATAACTAGGAGATCATGTCTCGAGGCCCACTGTGTCATAGTATTAGCTGAGTACCGAGTAGGGACGATCCTGAAAGTACGGCCCCCGAGGGTCCTTTCTTCATTCATCATCTTTGTCTTGTCAATAGTCAATGATCCATCACCATCGGCTTGATCCTCAGACGAGGCCCTTTTCCATGAGGTAATTGGTCCGTGTATCATGGTATGTCACTTTGGATCATTGAAACCCTTTAAATATATGCATCTAATACCTTTTATCTCTAACAACTTCTTGATCTTACATTAGCCCACTTCCTGACCATGCTTGGGGAAATTGGATGTGGTGCCCTAGCAAGCATGTGCCCATAGGTCTTGGTTTGCCACTGGGAATTTCTAAAGAGCCATCAACCGGCCCCGCCATAGCAACTAATCGCTTCATCTTATCTCCTCGGCCATTTATCCCATTCCCCTTGTCAAGGGTATCAAGCCGACTCCATTTGGTACATTGCACCTTATCTCGTGGGCGCATTGTGGCCAAAGGCCCAAGGTAAAAGTAAAATAGGTAAAAAGAAAAAACTGTAGAAATAAACTCGAGATGCTCGCGAAGGATCCCCTAGAAGGCAATTAAAAGCCTCTCTGTAAGAAATAAGAGGGACTCGAGAAATAACAAACAATACCTAGTCATAGGATAAGGGGTCTCATCATGAGCCAGCTCATTATGTTCATAGGTTTTTAGCGGTATGACATTGCCATTTTTTGGTTACCATGCCAGGGCAGTTATATTTGGTTGCATGGCTAAGGGAGGGGTCTCATAATGAGCCAACCTTCTCATATCTATGAGTACTTGTAATGCTGTCACTTCACACCATGCCAAGGCAAGTAAAGGTCCTAAGTTAGTTCTTTGAACAAAAACAAATAAAAGAATAAACAAGAATAAAAAATAGCTGGGCAAGAATGGGCTTGGGAAAAATGCATCCAGGATTGGGGTACAACTCACAAAGGCACCCACAAAAATACCCTATGCATCCTTGGCCCTCACCGCACTCACACATAAGTTTGACATCCCCAGCCATCACCTCACTTACATGGTTTTGATGAGATCTTTCTCGAAACTTTTCCTCTTCTTGTGGACACTAGCCCAATAGGACTTTGTCCTTTCTCTCCAATCTTGTATTGTAAAAGTTTTAATGTCTTTGAGCTATTGACTCATGTATTAGGGTTTTATGCATATGTTTAATAATATTGATGATGATGTATCAGACATTACATGATCCCAGGGATCATGTGAGCCTAAGCGGAGGGCATAGCTTACGTGCAGACCATGTCACCTGACAAAATTCATTTGGACGGCATTACGGGAGATGACCGCCTGACCTCCATGGGGTTGAAGAGCTCCACTATATGGATGCTGAGACCCCATTAGGGGCGTAGACAGATGAGCTTGATCAAGGGTTTTGGTAACTTAGAGGAAGAGGATCGCCCACTAGAGATACTCCCAGAGATTCATTAGACTTAGGGGAATGACCCCTTTTCAGTAGAACGCTAGCCTTGGAAGGCTCACGACGCCCCCATCTTCATCATGACGCCATCCAACTTCATGGATGCTTTTGGAGGCAGACTGGGCAGCAAGGGCACGTGTGGCATGTTGGAGAGGCCCCTGGTTGCTAAGTTTTGCCCTCGGAGGTCTTAGTTTCCTAGAAAGGGCTAGCAACTCTCCCTGAAGGATTTACTCTTCGCTAATTAGGTTTTTTACTTGGAATTTAATGTAAAAACAAGATGATTTTGACATTATGGCATTATCAGCCTTTTTTATGACCTAAAAAAAAAATTAGGTCATTGATACAATATATATTGAGGATTTTCATCCTCATTTTAGCATCACAACTTACCCACCTGCTAATGAGGTCTGATTTTTAGTGCCCTATTTGGATTATTGGTTGAACTTAGGAAGGTGCACTTGTTGAAGGAAGAGATTTTTGGCATTCTATTGTGATTTTCTTGAAGGAAGGTGCTAAACTAGGGGCTCGCATGGCTATTTTTTAAGAATTGTAAGCATTTTTCCGCAAAACTCTTAAATGAATGTATTGTAGTCTTATTTTCTTGCGTATATTTATAATTTGTTGAATCAGTCCCTAGGTGACAAAGCACACAAGTAGGTCCTGTCTCCATGTCCCCTGATAGAAAAGCTTTTAGCCATTGAAGAAGAAGAGGATTTAGCCATAGCTACACCCTTTTTCTTCCTCCCTTTAGCTAGCCGTATCATTTTGACTTCAAGAGGAAGAGAACATCCCAAGCCTAGGTTATCTACACTTAGGGCCGTTTTTTCTTTTATGGTTTGATGAAAGAGCCTCGCTATAGCAACACTCTCCCTCAATAAACCCTCTTGTCTTGATTTTGTTTTTTTTATTTGAGCTAGCTATTTGCTGAGAAGGAGAAGAGAGCACGAGGCCTTGATTTACCAACACTGGAGTGAGCCTCTCCCATAGTTATGGACCTTTGGAAGTTCTCACAGCGTGAATCCTGCAAACTTGTCCTTGTCCTTTATTCCCTTCAACTTTGCATCCTCACTTATGACTCCATTAAACCCTAAGGCACTCCATCTAAGTCCTCCAAAGTTGAAGTAAGAACTTCATCTAAACACTCTCGTATCTTTCAATTGAAACCCTAATCGCGACTAACCCTAACTCTAGCGGTTCCTACTAACCCTAGTTGCTGACGCTATCCTTGGTTATTACATCTTTAATGCAGCAAAGTTTCATTTTACTAGTGAGCAATTGAATGGTAGTTAAAGGTACCAATTGAGTTAAGTATCGATTTGTTGCATTGAATGCCATATCATTCTAGTATTGATTGCGAAGTGACATTTACTTTCATGTGCTATTTTGAAAACATTGACTTCATCAACATTTACTTTCCAATTACTTATATTGAATATCAGATAGTCTTAAGGAAGTACTAACCCATCTAAATATAGCCGAAGAGACTGCTTGTTGTTGTCTTAATTCAAGTGTGTGTCTCTTTCATTGGGGATTTACCTCTCATTTTGGTCATGAAATGGTGAGGACTCCTTTCTCATTAGTGGTGACTTGTGAGGTGGAAAGTTTGTCCTTATCTCATTTATCCTTCTTCCTTCAAACCATTGTGTCACCGAGGACGCCTCAACAACCTCCCTAAAGAGAAAGAACCTCCCCATCGTGGTGACATTGGTGGGAATTTCCCAAGTGCTAGTTTGGCTCAATCTTATGTAGCCCTGCTTTCCGCCAGAAACTGTGCGACAATAGGCCCATAGTCATTCAAGTCATCACTAGTAATGTTGCTAATTGTAAGGCAGCAGTAGCAATCATTGAAGATGGGTACTCCAATATATTTTGGTCGGGTTGTTTGGTTCACATAATGAACCTTTTGATGTATGATATCATTAAAACGAAGGACCATGATTATAGATGATTGGTGGCTTTATAAATAATAGAGGGAACAAGATGATAAGATCTCACCAATCATAGCATGGTCCACTTCATTTTTTGCAATCACTCCAAGTTGGAGTTACTAAAGATTGCAAAGACCGATTTGTTAGCTATTATCTCACCTTCACACACCTTTTGAAGGTAAGAGAGGCATTGGCTAGTATGGCCCTCGTTGGATCTATGGTAGGATCTAAAGATGTGGTTAACCAGACTGGAGAGAAGTGACTTTCAGTAGGTGGATGACACAGCTCTTGATGGCCATTTTTTGGCAAAAGGTTCGATATATTCTACAGTTCACCAAACACATTTACGTTATGATTCGGGTTTGCAGATACAGATCGACGGGTGATTGGAGAGGTGTATGTGCAGATGGAAAACATGTTAGGTCAAGTCAAAGACATTGTTCAGTCGAGGGATGCGACTTTGTATGATCATATCCATAAACATGTGTTCAAGGTGATAATTTGAATGTTCCACTCCATGTCTTAGCATATGTCCTTACCCCCAAAATATTATTCTTCATTCCATTGGCCCAACCAACACCCGGGGTGGGGAAAGGAGAAAACCAAACACAAATCCAGAGGTGCAAAATAGATATATTCTTGCATTGGACAAGTTGGTACCCGATGTAGAGGAGCCATACATGTTCCGCCATTCGATAGCACCCAACCTTTCTCGATCTTTGGTTGCATGGAGTCTTTGGTAACTTGTGTGCAACCAAAGATCGAGACAGGATGGGTTCTATCTAATGGTGGAACATATATGGCTTCTCTGCCAATAATTTGCATAATTGGCGGTTAACGACAGTTGTTAACACCTCTTTCTCAAGATAGAGGTGTTGGATAGCTTCATCCACAAAGTAAAGAGAAACAACTTGAATGCAGTTTGGGCATAAATCTTGGTTTATGTGCATTACAACCTTGAGGTTGTTGTCACATTATTGTGATGTAGGGGAGGAAAGTGATTTATATAACAATAAAAGAGATATGACTTGGGACAACACCCAGGAGGGGAGACCAATCTGGAGGATGGAGCCATTGTTTTAGGAATGCTTGGAAGAGGAACTTTGGGTGATCATATTCCGGAGGAGACATGCCACCCCCATCCACTAGCTGCAGTTCCAAATTCATCAATTTTACCTTATCTTCAACGCCCATTGTCAATGCAGGTATTCACCGCTGGTCATATGTTCCATGTCACTTCTACCTGTTCCTACTTCTCTTCAATGATCATGAGATAAGAAACTAGAAGTTTCTCATGGAAAGAGAAAAACTTAGAGAATAGTACTTACTACTTAGTACTTGCTACTATATACTAGATCTCTATTTGTGTTTCCTATTTAGAAGTAGTCTCTAGATTCTAGAACTTAGTAATTTGTCTTGAGTATTGAGTCTTGACTTTATTATGGATTATTCTATAAACAATGAAGTTTTGAACTTATGAAGTTTGAAGCTACTACATTGCATGACAAATTTCACTCTTAGAATTTTAGAAGTTTGAAATTTGAATTTTGGAAGTTTTGAAGTTTGAACTATACAATGAATCTTACAACTCTTTGGTAATGAATATGATGCTCTAGAATCTATTTTCTCATTTTGTGGTTGATGTCTTTACAATCTATTGATGACAAATGTTCATGATTGATGTTATATGTGTAATTAAATGGTTGACCGTTGATGCTTTAATGATCATCATTCATCACTAATCAATTAGTTAAAACTTAAATGATCTTATATCTATGTTTTCATGTTTTTCACAATTGATTCACATTCTGTGATGTTTTTTTTTATATATATGTATCAAAATATATATTTTTATGTATTATATAAAAAAATGTCTGTGAAATTTTGAAAATTGATGCTCCCGCTTTCTCAATTCCTCAGCCCCCACCCCAACAACCTTCATCCGAGGATGAGACTACACACGAGCCAAAGCGGCATCCGGAGAAACCTTAGAATTAGACAGAGGCACACCCAAAGTAGGAGACAAAACCTCATAGAGAGGCGAAAGGGGGAACCATAGAAACCATTTCAGGAGTACCTAGGCATTAACACCTCTCGTGCTCAAGGGCCTTGTACAGGAGCAATGCATGACAACTCTAGTTGATGGTGGGGGCCACCACAATTTCATAGATGTGTCCATAGTAGCCAAGAGGGGGTTATGCATTGAGGAGTTTGAGGGATTCCATGTCGCAGTGGCATATGGATACATCGATGACATGCTTGGACATGGTCCCAGACTTAGAGGTCAAGCTAGGAAATTACACCTTGACGGATACCTTTTATGTAGTTTCCCTATCGACACAGATGCAGTGTTGGGGGTATAGTGCCTATATTCATTGGGGAGATTGGGTTCAACTATCGACGTTGACCATGAGCTTCAAAGACGCCAGTGGATCGAGAATGGTATTGAGAGGTATGTCTACAGTAGCACTTTGTTTCCATCCTAATACACACTTACAAACGTGAGCTAAGTCCTTCTCACTTAGTGTGTCCTCTGAGACACAATGTCTAGGTTCTCACTCCACACTGTTACCTTGACTAGAACCTCTTCCTAGGCTTACTCCTGTAGCTTGGAGTAATATCCCAGTTACTAGATTTTAATTTTAGTGTTAAGTTCTAGGAGTTAGTTTTAATTTGTTGTGCTATTAAAGGGGAAAACTAGCCTATGATGCAAAGGCGCGAATGCAAGTGCAAGTCTATTCTAATGTAAATCAGCCCTTTCCCTAAGTCAACTACACTAGTGCCTAAGGTTGGGCAATGGGGGTCAACTAAGTTTGAGGGTGGTTTATTTCAAAAGTATTACAAGTAAATCAAGTTAAATTACCCACAAACCCAAGGTTATAATTGTTTACAAAAGAAAACTAAGTGTTACAATGATTACACCATTTTACAAAGATACACAAGATACAAAGATACAAAGAAGTGTAAGGATACAACAATTAGCCAAACATGCCCCAATAGCACTAACTCTATTGGACCACCTTCACTGACAACCACACAAGCACTCAAGAATCAAAGAAAGTGATGCTTCCCAAATGGGATACTCAACACTTCTGATTCACACCACAACAAGCAAATTAACAAGATATTCAATGTTATATTCAAATTTTTACATAGACATAAGAAACATAAACCATAAAGTTGCAATAAAAGATAGATTAAACAATGAGATTATCACCAATGTGCTCCTACTAATACATCTAATTCCCCAAGCATTAAAGGTGACCTATGCAATCAAGTGTTTGCTGAGTTGTTTAAAGATTTAGCAAAGTCTAGTTCCCTTCCCCTAAACTATGTTTGTGCTTTGAACCCATCCTCCCTTGGCCAAATGACTAACCGGTGCTCAAGATAGTATAACTAGGGCTCAATTCTATTTCCTGCAAGTCAGGACTCCGGACAAGAAGAGTACATCCCGAAAGGATCTCCCTACGAATCACGGTAGGAACGGGTCCTCACTTCCTTTCCTTCCACATTTTCCTCAAACCCGCTTTAGATGGTGAAGATGACAAAAGCCCCAAAAATGTTGTCTAAGTGTTATTATGACCTCATGGTGGGTCTTTAATGTGTTGAGGACTTCAGAAAAGTTTTGAAAATTTAAAAATTAGAGTTTAGGGGTATGGCTGAAATGAAAAACTCATAAAAAAATGTGTTTAAAAGATTGAAAGTAAAGAGAATTAACACATTAAACCTTAGTGGAAAAGATACAAGAGATAAGGCCACTTAGTTATCAATCATTCCACATAAAGATTGCAAGTTAGGTGTGAGACTTAAGCAAGGACAACTTGCCACATATAACAGAAAATAAAACTTGTTTGAACAGAAAGAGTTGCTATGTAACATAGGATTAGATCATGTATAAGATGACTTAAATGTATTGAGTGCTTGAAATGAAACTGAAAAATGAAAATGCCTTAAACCATGAACATGCCATAATAGATGAAAAGAGCATTAAGCATGTATGAGCATTACATCACCATTTAAACATTCAACTTAGACGAAGATTCACCATTAGCCATGCATGTTAAATGTTAAACCATATGAAAGATGTAAGCATAAATGGAAAGAAATATTTAACAAGTTGGTGATTACTATCTTTAAATTATGTGTGAGATAATCATACACTTAGATGAGTGAAAGTAAAATAGATTATGAAACCAAAAGATCTAGCATTTAGAAATGATCATAAAACCATAAACCATAAATGCAAGACACAAGATCATAAGCATATGAAATAAACTTGCATGAAAGGAAACTAAGTGATGGCTATCTAGATCATTTATACCCATTAGAGAACATAAAGACATCAACTAAAGATTAGTTCCCATTAGGCCGTGCAGCTTTGGGGATTACTCTCCCAAGTTGCCGGTCATGAGATTATTATTTGTGAAATGAAACTTAAAAGAAAGAAAACCACTTGCAATGGCCAAGGTGGAGGTAAGCCTTCCTTTTTTGTGCCAGGGTTGTGATAGCTTAAACCATTATTTAAAATGAATCAATGAATAAAGAATAGCTAACTAGAAAAATAAACTAATCTAGGTTACTTTAAAAGTTATGGGCCCAAAAGAATGAAAAATATGAAAAGAAAACTTGGAAATACAAAGAAAAAGTTGGGAAATAGTTACCCAACCCAAAGGGTTTGTTGGGGAATTCTTCTTGATGATCTTGAGCAGCATTTCCCCCTATGTTCTGGTATGTACCTGCAAAAAAAAAAAAAGCTTAACATCGAAATGCCGCGAAACACACTAAATATAGCCATGCGGAAAATTTCTGCTTTTTACACAGAAATTTTGGCATAAAAATCAGAAATATAAATTTGATATTTTGACATATCTAAGAGGGTGTTAGCTACAGAGAATGAAATGAAGTAACAACAATATATCAGATCCAAAATAAAAGGCAAAGAGTTTATGCAAGCTATATATTGAAATCATTTAAAGTCTCTTCTAAGCCACAACCTGTGAAGCAAATCTAGACACTAAACACAATGTGAGTTCATAGCAACATAGTATGATGATTAATATAGCAATAATGAACTAATTCACAACCCTTTCTAATCAACATACATAGATAATCAACACTAATGTATATTTAACCTACTTCAACAAACTAATTTACCAAAGATGCCAGTATAAGCATGAAACCACACCAAAGGAACAAGATCAAATTCCCCATATGTAGTGGATAAACAAGATTAATCTTGTTGATCCAAAAATCCTCCAAAGCTTTTCTTATTGCATCCAAAATGTGAGAGCCTTGGGCAACTAATTGCCCAAAGATATCAAGAGAAAAATGAGTGAGGAAGATGGCAAGAGCAAGAAGATGGCAAGATTTCGGTAGCATAACTTTAGCTCAAAGAATGGTCAGGGAAAAGTGAAAGGGAGGCTTCTCTTTATACCTCAAGAGGTTAAGAGAAAGCACTGCATGATGCCAAGTGTTAGTTTGAGAGCAAAAGCACCAATCTCAAGAGGAGAGGCGCCCCGCTTAGCTCTGAGTGAGAGATTGATGAGTTGGACGGTTTAGGATGGTGTTGGGATGAGGTAAAGGCTAGGAAGGGCACACTCTGTCATATTAGGATGGCCCACTTGCCATTTTGGGAGAGTAGAGTTAGGTTTTGGATTAGGGAGATGTGTCTCCACCAATGGGGGCGCCAGGGAAGAGTGAGGGCGTGAGCATTAGGGAGTTGTTAAGTGAGTTTAGGGTTAGGGTTTTAGCATGAGTTAGGGTTTTGGAAGGCTAGTGGGGGCGCATCTCATGTGAGAGGGGCCCACTCAAAGTTTCAAGGCATGAATCAAGGACTTGGTTAGTGGGGACGTTTTTCCCCATAGGCAAGGTTTAGAGAGGAGGGGTGAGTAAATAGGTTGGAATAGTTGTTGTTGCAGTTTAGTTTGCAGGTTAGAGTGGGTCTAAATTGCTCATTGCCACCTTTACATCAACTCACTAACTCAAAATACAATGTTTTTGATATTTTAATCATGTCACCTTGAAGTAATTAAAATTGTTGTTTGACTAAGACTGACTGGGAAAGTGGATCAAGACATAGTAAACTTAGTCCCACTGAGCTGAAACTTGGTCTATGGGTGTAGGGGTGCTATTCCATTTCTTTTGAGCACAAATACCTATCAAAATCCCAAAGATCCGTTTTTTTACAACATTATATTGTAAAATAATTAATTAATTAAATTATTAAAAATTTAATTAATTAAAAAATTATTTTTTTTTTGTTGTTGTTGTCGTTGTCATTGTCATCGTTATTATCATCGTCATCAACATTCATAAACAATAGCTACCAATGGATGAGACCATTAGAATGTCGCTCACCACTTTGGAGGAAGTTATTGCATGTGTGGAGGGAAATCAAGGGAAGCTCTACCAAAGTCTGAGAGCTCCTATTGACAACCCGAGATAAAACCTCGTTAAAGGAACTCCCTTAATGGAAACATCCAATGGTACTTGACCTAACCATGACTCATGCTGACTTATTAAATTATTAACCCACGTAAGTGCTAAAATTGCTACAAAATTTTTGTGCTGGGGCATAAGATGCCCAAGTAGAACCAAACTGCCTTCATCAAATTTGCATATGCTATGATGCATCTTCATGGCACATGAGTTGACTCCTAGTTGAATAGGCGGGTCAACACACCTAAGCAAGACGTAAGAAGAGGATGGAGCGATCGCCCATCAATGGTGATGTAGCATATGCAACAGAGTGTTTGATCACCACCAGGATTCGTGAGGGTAGAGAGCATTACCATCCATATATCATAGAGCTCTCGAATGACATGTGAGCCGTTTGGGTTGATACCATTCATATATTCAATCGACAGGGGGTTCAAGAATACTATTGAGTTGGAGGTAGGGGATACACTGGTGATCACCGCGCCCTATGAGCACCCCAAGAGATTCAAGGACGAGATTGAGAAAGCAATCAAAGAATTTATTGTGATGAAGTACACGTTCAACACGAACTCCTTTTGCTTCTTTAGTTGTTCTGGTATCAAGAAAGATGGTACATTGAGGATGCATTGATTATATATCTCCCCACAAGAAAACGACAAGAACATAACAAGATTTCAAGCAAGATCGATGAGTTTATGGACGAAAGTTACATGGGGCAATTCTTTCTTCACCAAGATTGACTCAAGTACCAAGATATCATCAAATCAAGATCGAGAGAAGAACATAGAGAGGCAACGCTCGGATGCCATTTCTTATTACTCTCAAGTTCTTGGTCATGTCTTTTGGGTTGACCAATGCACCCAAAATTTTTCAGTCTTGCATGAATCGCATCTTCAAGGGGCAGTTGAGAAAGTATCTTTTGGTACTCTTCGATGACATATTGATTTACAAATCAGGACATGGGATGAGCACCTAGCACATTTGGAGGAAGTTCATACTGTGTGCACAATCATTATATGCCAAGGAGTCCAAGTGTGAGTTTGGGATGAGATAACTATTGTACTTGGGGCATATCATCGGTGAACAGGGAGTATAGGTTCATCAAGAAAGATTAGCCACTGGACACACCTAAGAACCTCACGGAGTTGAAGGGATTATTTAGGTTATGCAGTCACTATTGTGGGTTTGTCGAGGTTTTTCATTGGGGAGCATCAAGCCACAGATCTAACCAAGAAGGGTGCTTTTCATTGGACTAATTTGAGTCATAGCATACATTTGAGAAAATGAAGGAGGTTATGAGCACACCGCTTCCTAGCCTCCATCTACGCTTGTAGTTAGGTTAATAGATGGATGAAAAGAGGTCAAACTGGCATAACTTAACCAATCCCACCCACTATCACCCCATGGAAGGTTTTTTTATTTAGGAGGTACTCCCAAGACTTAGACATGAGTTGTTACTCTAGAGTGTTTTTTTTGGTTTGTTAATTGCGGCCATGTTGTCCAAGCAATTTATAATTCCCAAGTTTTTTCACTCAATTCCTTCAAAGTTGGAGTATATACTCATGAATAGGCCTAGCATGGTCATCTAAGACTAGTGTATGATGTATATTACCACGCTAAACATCCTCCCAGAGTCTTATGAAATGTATTAAGCCCCTTAGATTTTTTATTTTTTTCAGCTAATTAAAAATTTCTCGTAAAATGGAATTTTTATTGTAATTTGAAGTTGTATTAAAAAGTGGTACCAGGAGTCTTCCTATGCCTTGGGTGTGCTCATTTTTGAACCTAGAGTACCTATTTTACCTAAGTACCCATTTTTGTAAGCTACTATAGGCAATTTGTTGCTGGGTTTTCATTAGCTATCGCATCACTCACAGATCTAACAAAGAAAGTCATGTTCAGGTGGACAGATGAGGGATGCATAACCCTAGTCATAACTCTTTATCCCACAAACTAACCCTAGACTATCTCTCTCTAACTTCACTCACCTAATATACTAACTAGGGCACACTTTTTTGAGCTAGTTCTTGGCACCTTTTCATGGTTAATTTTGTTGTTGCATGCCATTGAATGTTAAGAACTATAATGTCGTGCACTTTTTTGCAGAAAAATACATGTTGTAACAACTTGTTTTGACCCAGCCTCAAAGTGCCATTTTCAGTCATAATTGATTGTCATATCCATTGATAATATTAAGCTCATTGATCTTATGCTTTGCACATTGATTTAGAATGCCTTATTTTCTGATATAAACTATCATCCACTGCTGCAAATTAGCTGACAACAAGCTAACTTGTTGATCCAACACCAACATATATCATTGCAAGTTGGATTTTCTTGTGTCTCGTGCAAGTACAATCATCCTGAGAAGTACTATACCTTTTGGGGCAACAATCACTTGACTTGCTAAGGAGGCATCTCATTCCACTTAGACTCTGACTTCTAGGGCTTCCACTTCCATATCTATTCATTCGGTGATTCTTTCCCCCTAAGGTCACCGAGATTGCCTCCCTAGAGTGACATAGTCTCCCTTGAAGTGTGGGACCTAAATCGAAGTGACATTGGTGTTGAAATTCCAGGTTCCAAGGAGGCTGCCATCTGGTTCTGTCCTTGACCTTTAGTATGGTTTAAGTTTCAACCGGCTATCGCCTTCTTTCACATTTTAGGACAGCTAAATGTCATGTTACTTTTATGCTCAATGTTTGTATATGCTCTTTAAGGTGCCCTTGCAAGTGTTTTCTTGTCTCAATGTTAGCACATGAAATATAACTTAAACACATAATACAAATCACCTCTAGATCTTGAACTTTAAAATGCTGGATCTACACTTCTAAACATGCATAAATTTGGACACGTATTTTGGTCAACATGACCCCC